>JAYKKM010000222.1:960000-1197500 GCA_035772405.1 Chrysogorgia sp. JL179-B06
ACAACATAGCGAGGATAGCAGTTTTTTTAATGTTTTTCAAAGGGTAAGGATAAAACGCGGATGCGGATGACGGATGGCGGATACGGATGGCGGATGAGAAAAGGCGGATAGAGGATAAAAGGCGGATAGAGGATAAAACGCGGATGAGAAAAGGCGGATAGAGGATAAAACGCGGATGAGAAAAGGATAAAACGCGGATGAGAAAAGGCGGATAGAGGATAAAACGCGGATGAGAAAAGGAAAGTAGGTCTGTGTCTAGAAATAGTCTCTCGCAGACTCTCCACTGCGCGGGCGAAAGATTTAGGCGGCTTATTGTATATTTAGGAGGCTTATTTTACAGACCAACAACACAAGTGTGCGAAAAAACTGTCATGAGTTGTGTATATTTAATCGGTATAGAGCATTAGGCCAAAAAAAAGTCTTCTGTTTCTGGTTAACTTCAAATTTGACGTGGTGACGTGCTTCTTTTTCTAAATATTCCTATAAACCTTCATGGTACAGAAATGGTGACTATTATATCTCAAAATGTCCAGACTTTGAAACATGCAATCGGAACTACAATAGAATGATAAATAGAACGATGGACGAAAATAGAATGATAGAATCGGAACTATAATAGAATGATAAATAGAACGATGGACGAAAATAGAATGATAGAATCGGAACTATAATAGAATGATAAATAGAACGATGGACGAAAATAGAATGATAGAATCGGAACTAAATAGAATGATAAATAGAACGATGGACGAAAATAGAATGATAGAATCGGAACTAAATAGAATGATAAATAGAACGATGGACGAAAATAGAATGATAGAATCGGAACTAAATAGAATGATAAATAGAACGATGGACGAAAATAGAATGATAGAATCGGAACTATAATAGAATGATAAATAGAACGATGGACGAAAATAGAATGATAGAATCGGAACTAAATAGAATGATAAATAGAACGATGGACGAAAATAGAATGATAGAATCGGAACTAAATAGAATGATAAATAGAACGATGGACGAAAATAGAATGATAGAATCGGAACTACAATAGAATGATAAATAGAACGATGGACGAAAATAGAATGATAGAATCGGAACTAAATAGAATGAAATATCCAAAGAAAAATATAAAAAGTATATTTTACAAAAACCATAAAATTATATAAATGCGCAATATCAAACGCGCGCGCTGACCGAAACAGAAATTTTTTAGTTATTCTGTAATATTTAATTAAAATTCTTCATACACGGTGGCCTTTCGAGCGTATAAGATCGGATATATTTTGCAAATGAGAGACAGACGTAAAATATATACATTATACTATATACAACCATGGATTATCTAATGATATTCAAATTAGACGCGCGTAAAAACGTCTCTTGACTGATGCGTTAAAACTAAAAAAATTGTTAAAATCTCTTATTGCATCTGACAATTCGTCCCAGGACTATGCTAGTATGCTGCTCTATATGAATAACTTGAAGGAGCTCTAAATTACCATTCCTAATCATTTTCATTTAGTTATCAAATAACTAAAACTTAATTAGGCACTTTAATAAAAAAAAATTAAGGTACTTTAACCGTAACTTAAAAGCCATATTAACAACCAAACAAACTTACATCATATAACACGACTACGATGTCACTGCTTTCAACTCTCGTGGTCGGAAAAGAACAAAAATAACATACCGTGCAGCTGGTCACAAAGTGCTCGGAAAAGAACAACGTGCAGCTGGTCACAAAGTGTTGTCCGCGTATAGAATTAGTTTGAGTCCGAATATATCTTAACCAGAGATAACAACTGCTTGCCCTTTTTGTGACATTTTTATAATACATTATCTCAATAACACTTTTCCCACGAAGAGTTACAACTCAACAATAATATTTCTCCGGCCACGGCTGTTGTTTTGTCGTTTCCTATGTTTTCCCTGACAAGCTGTAATATACCGACTCTCTGACAGTTTATTTACGACACGCTGAGCGTACCTGAATCAAGTTACTCGTGGTGAAGCTTCAATCTTAATTTACTTCAGATTTTAATTTTATTGCAGATTTTCTTGCTTATAGAATGACGCCTGGAATATAATTGATATCTGTATAAACTCATGCGCTCGGAAACAACAACAATTACATTAGCGCTGTTTGAATAATATCATAGTCTTTCGCCCGCAGTGGAGAGTCTGCGAGAGACCATTTTAATTCTAAATTTCTACACACAGACCTACTTTCCTTTTCTCATCCGCGTTTTATCCTCTATCCGCCTTTTCTCATCCGCGTTTTATCCTCTATCCGCCTTTTCTCAACCGCGTTTTATCCTCTATCCGCCTTTTCCCATCCGCGTTTTATCCTCTATCCGCCTTTTCCCATCCGCGTTTTATCCTCTATCCGCCTTTTCCCATCCGCGTTTTATCCTCTATCCGCCTTTTCTCATCCGCCATCCGCCATCCGTATCCGCCATCCGTCATCCGCATCCGCGTTTTATCCTTACCCGTTTTTCAAATGTGTTTGTTCGTTTGTTATCAGGAAAAAAGACAGAAGTTGAAAAGCTGTCAGACGCCTTGACGGTAGATGACGTCAATCTGCCTCGGAGACGAAAAAAACAAAGATGTGAATAGTCAGAGAGAAATTACCAACAAATAAATTACGTTTTGAGTTCCATCCATGAAATCGAAAAAGACGAAAAGTACAAAACTACCTTAGGGGGTGTTTATATGCGAGTTATATATGCCTGTTAAAAATTCCGGTTAGCGAGATCTCACTGGAGAGGGCGAGATCTCGGTAAGCGGGATGAAAAATTTCTCATTCAAAGAGATGCCGACGCCGTCTATTCATAGTCTATTACTCTATTGTTTGGTACTTGAAATCATCTCGGCAAGCGGTGTGATTTTTTCCATATAAACGCACGCCATCACCTCTCATATAAACACCACCAATTAGTTTATGCCTTTTAAACACTATTTGCAAATGTGAGAATCGTTCTTTCAACCTCGTGTAGGCCCAATGCATACGCGACTAGAATCAAAATTTAATATTTGACCTTTGGTTTAACCGTCAAGTGAATCACACCTGCCCAATATGTAGGGGATGTAACAGATTTTGTTTATTTGTCTTCCAGTAAATATGAAACATTTTGTGAATAAAATTGACTTAGCTTACTTATATATAAAATGATCTCGTGTTTCATGTTTTATAAATTTATTCCACGTTTTATGAAGTGAAAGGAGAATATAAATCCCTTATATCTAATATCTCTACAACTCGCGCATATGCACGAGGGCTATCGTGCATATATTACAGCGATGCGCTCTATCATTTCGCTACGGTATATATCGCATTTTTTAGTTTAAAATTTAAATGTAGCTAAAGTAGCTTTGGTCGAGGCTTTGGTTTAAATGTGGCAAAAATACCAATATACGCATAATCATCCGGGGCAGTTTTTGTGTAAACTATTTCTAGTAATAATCTACATGTATGTATTACTATTATATGCGAAACATTCACTTACGTCGTTTATTCAACCGAAGTGGTCGAAGTTAATTCACATGACATGTTGCATTTAATTAAAGAAAGTGGCTATATCTACGGCAGGCTTATAGGATACAATCTCTCTTCGACATGGAAGGGTTATGCTCGAAACGTCAAATATTTCGTCACTAAAAATCTTGGCAGTTTACCACCTTTTCACTTTGCTATATATCCAAAAACTGTCTATGCAGCACTCTACTTTTTTACTATACCGTAAATATAGCTTGGCGAAGTCCTTTTACGGGCCTGTAAATATAGCCACAGCGTTAATTAAAAAGGCCGAAAATCCATTCAAACTTGTATTGGACACATGAATACTGACTATCATATCCAAGTTCAATGCAGTTCTTCCACAACAATTAGCACGTACGAGTTTAACTTTTCTATAATCGCTCCAACGCTCCTTCTACTTTGTCACGCCGCATGCGTGATGTTCGCTTTTGGTGCGGGGCTATCCACGAATATCACGAATCACGGGTCACGCCTCACAAAAGAAGATTTGAATCAACTCAAGGATGCTTTTGCATCTAAACTAAACCAATGTTCTTTTAAATTTTATTTTACGCACTTTTAAAGCCACAGTAAGATCCTAATCAAACGAGTCAGCCCGGTAGTGTTATTTAGCGTGGAAATTTCAAGTAGCAACAACACGTTTTGACAATGTGTACATCCTACAGGTCAAAACCTCTTGGCGTGATATCAAGTTGATCTACCAGACGACGGAAGTAGCCGGACATTTCCTACTCATGCCGAACGAAAAAACACTCGAAATCTTCTCACCTCTGTGCCTCTGTTAAAGTACCATTAAACAACTTTTGTTGGGCACAGGTTTTATTAAATTTTCTTCAAATTCTCATAGTGTATCAGAGACAATATATAAGAGCTTCAAAAGTGCATGTGTGTGGGAGCTATATAATTTCCTTTTCGGTTTTCGAGTATTAATTCACTACGATTCGCGTTATACATGGGCAACTAAATAAAGCTAAGGTTAGAAAACCGGAATGTTTTATTAAATTTTTATATATAACTGGCTCTTCTTCTGGTGCGGATACTTTGGCCGCGGCCTTTACCTGGCCTCGTTAGCGGTGTTTAGCTCTTCTACAAGCTTGTCAATCGGTCCTTTGCTTTTTCCCTTAGGCATTACATTACCGCATGTAATTTTTAGAACACTTTGTAGAACATTTAATATGTTATAGTCATAGACAAAACTATTATCATCCCACGGATTTATTGAAACATAGCCCAAAAAGAATCGCAAGGCGAGTGTCTTTTTAATAATCCAATGATACATTCATTTCAGAGTGCAATCGCTTAGCTTTCAAACTATGCGCAGTTGCATATTTTTCAATAGTGGTAAGCTTACCCTGGAGGCTGCGAGCCAATGGCAATCTTGGCGGCGTTTGAAAGAGCTCCATGAAAAAAGTTTCACACCCAGGCGTCGCCAAACCCGCGACACACTTAATTCAGAAAACACTTCCCTTTCAAAATTTGTTTCATAATGATTAAAAAAAATTAAACAATATATAACAGTTACTTAAGATTTGTACAGCTAAACATGCACCAATAACAATATAATAACAAATGAACCTATAATAAGAACTGAACCAAAATAACAATACAATAACAAATGAACCTCTGCGAAATAATTTTTATACACTGTAATCCAGTCATCGACTGCTATAAATGTTGTATTGATCTATCTACCGTATACTGCCAATTGCAGTAGTCAAAAATCAATGGCAGTAATGCAAAAATCAATGGCAAGTAAACTATAGCAAATGCTAGCTGTGCTTTAAAAACAGTGTGACTGTCAGAGAGAAATACTAAAGTGCTCAAATAATACCAATTACGACATTAATTTCCTTTTTACATCTTGTTTCTTTTGGATATCGTTAATTTTCCCTGCGATTTGAGCAGATCGTTTCATCCCCAAAGGAAGATTCATTTGAACAACACCTTCTGATGTAACAGTGAAATTAAATAATTCTCGCACGTTGTCAGATGAGCACGGTAATGCGGAACTTTCAATGGTGTCCATAATAATCATGAGGAAAATTGTTTCAAGATCTGTCCATGGACCAGACGTTATGTCTAATCCTTGACATGACATAAATTCTACTGCACTCTTACGTTTATAGGGATCAGGGTTAACTCTTCTCCTCTTCACGGACACGGGCGAGCTATTTGTGCTGACATTCGTATGTCTGAGTGTTCCATTGTGTGGATTAGTGCATTTCACACATTTGCATGTTTTTTCACATCCTACACCCGACTTAAGGCATGGACATTTCGACTTCCTTTTTCCAGGAACGTCAGTACATGAAGAAAATTCGGAAAAATCTTTTCTATTAGAGCCACATCTGCATGCTTTCATAGGTTTGGACGGCGTTTCGTTTTGTCTTTCTACTTTATTGAATGGGTTGCAACAGTTGTAACACCGGCACAATCGTTTGCACTTTTCACCATTAGCTAAACAAGAGCACCTGGAATTTGAAGATGTACTAATACAAGATTGCATTGGATTTTCGCTTAATTGGCATTTATTTTTGTTTCCCACATTGAACAGTATTTCTGGTTTGCGATCCGTATATTCTCATCTGCAAAAGAGTAGAATTTTATCCGATTAGCTTATATATATATATATATATATATATATATATATATATATATATATATATATATATATATATATATATATATATATATATATATATATATATATATATATATATATATATATATATATATAGTTAAAACATAATGGGGACTAGGGCGTTATCCCCCTGTAATCTGTTTCCTATATATATATGTATATATATATATATATATATATATATATATATATATAATATATAAATGTGAATAATTATTGTACTGAAACAACAGTGTTCTCTCTCTCTCTCTCTCTCTCAAGTCTCTCTCTCTCAATCTCTCTCTCTCTCTCTCTCTCTCTCTCTCTCTCTCTCTCTCTCTCTCTCTCTCTCTCTCTCTCTATATCTATATATATATATATATATATATATATATATATATAATATATAATATATATATATATATATATATATATATATATATATAATATATATATATATATATATATATATATATATATATATATATAATATATATATTCTGGCTATGTAAATGAAATTCAAAAATGATAAAAATCTGCACCAATTTCCAATGTGCATGAGTAGAAAATATTACCTGATGTCGCATCATAATGTCCTGGGGGCGAATGGTTAAACGGCAGGTATAATGGATCCGCAACAGAAATAACGTCAGGTACAAAAGAAAGGTACGGTGCCTCAGGAAAAGATGTTATTACCACAATGGGTACCTGAAGGATGTCACAACAAACTTTAACCATCATATCCCCAACTGAACTGGTAAACCATCCTTGTATGCGAAAATCCTCAACCTCTTGATCGATTTCTGCGTCAGCTATCCCTAGCCAGTCAGAGTATTTGCATCGGTTACGGTCAACTTCGTCACAAAAAAGTTGTCGCATTTGCTCTGTGTCTTCTTCTACAGAATGACCAAGCTCAAGACTGTTCACAAAACGCAAGTAATCTGAATGTTCCTCTCTACACAATAACTTGTGAAGTTGTTTTACTACACTTCCAAAGCAACAATTACCATCACCTTTTGTTGGTTCTCGAACCTTTTTAAAGGATGCCAGATTTCTCGAAAGAGTTTCAATATTACATTGCAGTTCAATTTCAACACTTGTACATTTTGAATCTCTTGCAAGCAATCTCTGAAATGACTTCTCCATACCAATCATATCGATAATGGAAATTAACCTTGAAGAAGACTGTTGTTTCAAAGTGGAAAACAATTCTAGGGTATGCAAGGCCCGAGATAAAATAAAGTTAACAACATCAATATTCTGAAGGTCTTTAATAGAACAGACAGTACCAGATGGATGACGAGATGGGGTATCACCAGTCTGCTGGAGATAACTTAATTTATTTTTAAATGATCCTTTCCAACCAGAAGGAATCTCTGATGGCAGTGTCGATGATGCTGTTTGGAGGGATGCTCCTGAAGTGCCAGCATTGAGAAACTCGGGTGGAGGAATGGGGATCACACGTTGATGTTTCTTACGGGCTGGCTCTTTTCGTCGACATGTCCAAACATATAGAACTAAACTGAGGACGGCTAAAGCAAGTTCAGGAGAAATGGAAGAAACACCACCTAATAAGGAACGTTTTAAATGTCTGTGAAGCCTTTCGTTCCGTGTTGTTCCAGCACCTGCGGGGATTCCCGAAAGACATCCTTTGTTGATATGCTGGCGTAAATTAACGAAGGCATCCAAGGTAGCATTTGTCAACATGCCTTTCCACCGATATAAAAGAAGTTCAAGATTTCCCTCAATTTCTTCTGGTTCTGGCGTTGTCGTCATCCTCTCTTCACCCATGTCACCGTCAGTACGAAAAATCAAGCCAACCTCTTTTGCGAAAGTTTGTGATTGAGGGTCGCCCTTCGATAATGTCTTAACTATTCTTTGCACAGCATGGAAAATATCCAATTTTACAGGAACATTTGGAAAATGTGATTGGTAAAAGTTTTTAACGTGGCAGCAGTCGTCAACAATAATCATTTCGAGAGGGTTTCCTGTCGACATCCTTTCCTTCAAGTCACCAATTAAATCATTGATCTCTTCGCATTTTGTAGATTTAGTAAGTCTCTCTAAAGAACAACCTCGCCATTCTCATTCAGTCCAACAAATAAATTTTTAAATTGTTTAACAAAAGTAGAGTCACTATATCTAACAGCACCAATGTGTTTGCTAACTTTAAACGTGTGGTCACAAGTTAAAATTTTACATGTAATACTACGGAAAAAGTTACTGATAAATGGCCGAATTTCTTCATCATAAGATAAAAATATCTGCATAAGTTTATCATTGCCTATTGGCGAAAACAAGACATTATCATGAAATGACGAAGTTCCATCTGTTCCGTGGATTCTGCAGAAAGCTCTGTAATTCACACTTGCAATCAATTCTGTTATCTCCAAAAAATTGTTCCCAAGACTGACACTTGTCAGTAAATGGTCCAGCAATCGAAGCGAACAAGCAGACTTGTATGAAAGTCTTACAGGAAATGCCTGCTTAACAGACAGTGGCAAAATATTTATTATATCCTGAGACGCAGATAAATATCGTTCATGATGCGCACAAACGTATATTGCCTGTATCAAAATAATATTTCCTTCCAGGTCATACACGAGGCGTGGATTTAAGTAATTTTCGGAATCTATTCGCGATGTCCAGCTTTGAAATTTAAGTGGGCATTCGTGCACTGGGCAATTCACTATTACCTTGAAATGCTGCATCGGACACCAAATCAAAACTTTGGGAATGCATTTTGCTTTCTCTCTACCCATGTATACAACGGCGTCGAAGCGGTAATGTATTGGATTATCCCTGAACTCCTGCAATAATTCGTTCAAGGCATATTGCTCCTTAGACGATAGGTGTATCGCATTTGTTGAACAAAGGCTTGCAAATACAAGAATAATCAAATATATTATAAACATATCCTAAAATAAAAATCGAAATATTATAAATATTTGCGTAATAAGTTTCGATGCGTCATGTATACGTAATGCTGAATGAATATTAATATTATTATTGTTTGTCATCAAAGACTATTCGTCTGACCATTTAATCTATTCAGTATGAATAAAAAAAGGAGAGCGGAAAGTTACCGGCCTCGTCGTCGGTACCAGTGATCCTTCTCGAACTCGTTTTAATATAGATGATGTACAGTAAATAGAAGAACATGCGATTTTAGAACGATCACGATGACAAATAGAGCACGTTGATCCCGAGAAGTACAAACAATGACACGCTTAAGGCTATATCTTTGAAATCATTACGTCCTAATCGGTAATCAGTTATATCCAATTTCAAATTAGCCTGATTATTTTTTTTCAAATCCTCGTATTTACGCTATCGAAAAATCCGACACTGTTGTTCATTTAGCTTAAACAGACAGACCTGCATGCATACACACACATAAAATAACACGAGCAATGAGCAGCAACAACAAAAAACTACTGAACCATCGTGCATACAACCTAGAACAACAAGGAGCAATAATAAGACATGAACGACTACAACAAAAAAACGCTACAAACCACTACCTACCACCATAAACTACCAGCAACAACAAAAAACTACTGAACCATCGTGCATACAACCAAGAACAACCAGGAGCAATAATAAGACATGAACGACTATAAAAAAAAACGCTACAAACCACTACCTACCACCATAAACTACCAAGAGCCACCACAAAACCAACACAAACCACCATAAACGACCATGAACCACCACAAACCACCGTAAACCACCACGAACTACTATAAACCGCCATAAACTACCACAAACCACCAAGAGCTACCACAAACCACCACGAACCACCACGAACCACCGTAAACCACCATAAACCACCACAAACTACCATGAACCACCACGAACCACCGTAAACCACCGTAAACCACCGCAAACCACCGTAAACCACTATGAACCACCACGAACCACCACGAACCACCGCAAACCACCGTAAACCACCATGAACCACCACGAACCACCACAAACCACCACGAACCACCGTAAACCACCACGAACCACCACGAACCACCGTAAACCACCATAAACCACCACAAACTACCATGAACCACCACGAACCACCGTAAACCACCATAAACCACCGCAAACCACCACGAACCACCACGAACCACCATAAACCACCGCAAACCACCGCAAACCACCGTAAACCACCATGAACCACCACGAACCACCACAAACCACCACGAACCACCGTAAACCACCACGAACCACCACGAACCACCATAAACCACCACAAACTACCATGAACCACCACGAACCGCCGTAAACCACCATAAACCACCACAAACCACCACGAACCACCACGAACCACCGTAAACCACCATAAACCACCACAAACTACCATGAACCACCACGAACCACCGTAAACCACCGCAAACCACCGTAAACCACCACAAACCACCGCAAACCACCATGAACCACCACGAACCACCACGAACCACCACGAACCACCACGAACCACCACGAACCACCGTAAACCACCATAAACCACCACAAACTACCATGAACCACCACGAACCACCGTAAACCACCATAAACCACCACAAACCACCACGAACCACCACGAACCACCGCAAACCACCATGAACCACCACGAACCACCACGAACCACCACGAACCACCGTAAACCACCGTAAACCACCGCAAACCACCGTAAACCACCATGAACCACCACGAACCACCACGAACCACCGCAAACCACCGTAAACCACCATGAACCACCACGAACCACCACAAACCACCACGAACCACCGTAAACCACCACGAACCACCACGAACCACCGTAAACCACCATAAACCACCGCAAACTACCACGAACCACCACGAACCACCGTAAACCACCATAAACCACCACAAACTACCATGAACCACCACGAACCACCGTAAACCACCATAAACCACCGCAAACCACCATGAACCACCACGAACCACCGTAAACCACCATAAACCACCGTAAACCACCATGAACCACCACGAACCACCACGAACCACCATAAACCACCACAAACCACCACGAACCACCGTAAACCACCATAAACCACCATAAACCACCACAAACTACCATGAACCACCACGAACCACCGTAAACCACCATAAACCACCACAAACTACCATGAACCACCACGAACCACCGTAAACCACCATAAACCACCGCAAACCACCACGAACCACCACGAACCACCATAAACCACCGCAAACCACCGCAAACCACCGTAAACCACCATGAACCACCACGAACCACCTCATACCACCACGAACCACCGTAAACCACCACGAACCACCGTAAACCACCATAAACCACCACAAACTACCATGAACCACCACCACGAACCACCGTAAACCACCATAAACCACCGCAAACCACCACGAACCACCACGAACCACCATAAACCACCGCAAACCACCGTAAACCACCATGAACCACCACGAACCACCACAAACCACCACGAACCACCGTAAACCACCGCAAACCACCGTAAACCACCACAAACCACCGCAAACCTCCGCAAACCACCACAAACCACCGCAAACCACCATGAACTACCACAGGAACCACCGTAAACCACCATAAACCACAATATGACAACATATATACACTCAAACCTCTATATGTATCCTAACATGACGTACTTAGGCAGTGCCCAGACCCAACTGCTGACCGAGCCCGCGGGCCTGGGGAACATATCAGTGTAATTTTCTCTGATCTAGTCAGGCTCTGGGAACGAGATTGTGATCTAGTTGGAATGGAAGAAATCTACATTGTCAAGGTAGGATACGCGCATGTGTGTGCTGTTATTGTAATGATTCACCTTGTATAACTGATAAGTAAAGTATATGCAACCAGCCACGTTGAACGTCATTACGCTCCCTCCCCTCTAGCTTAATCTGTACCGTACCCTCTCCTCCCTTCCCATCCTCTTATGTTAAGTGTAGCCCTGGGGAGAAGCATAACAAATCAGCATTTTCAGCAAAGAATGCGTACGTGTTATACGATTCAACGTGTGGCTCTACGATTACAGATCGAGTTCACTGTTTAGTTTATATATATATATATAGATAGGAAAGCAACGATGTCAAGGTAAGCAATGGTATCTATCTATCTATCTATCTATACACACATATAATAATATATATATAATAATAAATTCAGTGTTAGTCCGTATGCACCATTTTGCGCGGGTTTGCGCGCTCCTCTGCTCCATTCGGGGAGTGGAGATAAGACCCTGGGTACGAGGTTGCTCCATTCGACGCTTCGTAGGCACGCAGTTACGGTAACGGGGGGGGGGGGGGAGGCAGCAGCCACCGTCCCTGGAGCAATATATTCAGTCTTTCTCCCGCTTTGTTCCTTTCCATTTTCCTTCCCTCCCTTTCCTTTCTCTTTACATTCTTTTCTCTTCCCATTCCCTCCCTTCCATTCCCTTCTTTTCCTCTTTTCTCTTCTTTTTTCTCCTCTCTTTTCTCTTCTTTTTTCTTCTCTCTTTTTACCCCTTTTTCTCACTCCATTTCTTCTTGACCTTCTTCAAATATTTTGTTTTATTGTATATTTATACAGAAGTGGATTGAATGGATATCAATTGTTTTGTAAAGAAGAGGCCAGTAATGATGGTAAGACAAGCCACATTTTTATAACAAAATGGTAACATTTACTCTTTTTTAATTATATTGAAGGTAATTTGAAGACTTTGACTTTTCATGAAAGAAACGTCGAGTTTGCTCAAAGGTGGCGAGCGCAAGATGAAACCCAGCGTCAGCTATTCATCAACAGGGCAAAAAATGATCCGCAAGTCCTTGACGAAGAAACGCGTTTAAAGCGACTAATGAAGAAAATCGAAAACAACGTGAGTTTTCTGAAAGTTAATAGTTTTATTAGAAATACTTTCTGATCGAACCTATTAACATTTTCGATTTACTGATGTCTTTTCCAAAATTTGTTTTTGCGTAGTTATCTGGCCTGAAAGAATTCAACAATATTGACTACATATTCGTTGCAGCAGTGGGGAGCGAATGGATCGAAGGCTGCACTGCAATACTGCAGAAAGGAAAATGTTGCGGAAAAAATTTTCACTTTTGTGAACAGTGCTAAAGGTATGTGGACACAATCACTGACTATTTTGGATAGAGCTGCTGCCTCCATAATATTTCTATTTTCGTTTTAATAGCACAACCCAACGAAGGAATCAGAAGATCGCGGCACCCGTTTAAAGAAAAAGCGGAAATATGTCCGTGAAATTTTGAACCGAAAATACGGTAAATATAATGTCAAAATAGTTTCAAATGAGTTTAAAATTGTGAAATTAATTTATTGCCACAACGTCCGTTTTCTTCTAGGTGAAGTAGTTGGAAATGCCCGTGCCAGACTCCCGTATGCCTCATTCGTAAAAGGAGAACTCGATATAAATATCCATGGCCTTCCTGAAAAAATGGGATTAAAAGATCCATCCACCATGGGAGAAGCTACATTGGACTTCATTAGGAATCACTCAGAGTCCATCTTTTTGCACGAGCGAGTAATGTGGGCGATGGCGTGGAGGATGTCGTGGCAGGCGGGGAAGGGAATGAAGTTAGGAATGCTGATGGAGGTGGGGAAAGTGGTGGAGTTGAGGAGGGTAGTGGAATTGTGGAGGGTAATGGAGTCGGAAACGTTAATGAAATTGAATTAGGGAATGAAGTTGAGGAAAGAAATGGAGGTGGGGAAGGTATTGGAGTTGAGGAAGGTAATGGAGGTGGGGAAAGTACTGGAGTTGGATTAGTGAATGAAGTTGGGGAAAGTAGTGGAGGCATGGCAGAGACTGGAGATAGAGAAGGGAACGAAGGTGTGGAGACAGACAGTGGGGTTAAAAGGGCTAAGCACGTAAAAAAGAGGAAGAGGACAGTTGGAGCGAGCGCCAAGGGAAAATCAAAGAAATCTAGAGGGAAAAAAAAGAAAGAATATGAAAAATGTGCAGCATTTCTTTGCCATGAGCCAGGGGTCGACGAAACAGGAAACGTCGACTGGATTCTATGTGACGTTTGTGACAAATGGTATCACTGGGATTGTGTTGGGGTTCTAAAAGAACCGAATGGTTCCTTCAATTGTGGCAGTAACAGCAGCTATTTTACTCCTGGGTAAGTCACTCGCTAATATATAGTTGGAAGTCAAGTCATTTGAACATTATAACATCTTTCAACGTTGGTTTTTGAATCTAAGAATTTCGAATTCTCCCAAACTTCTCGAGTCAGGTTGAATTAAGTTGTTTAAATACAAAGCTTTTATAAAATAAAATAAAAGTAAAACTAAGAAATGTCCCGAGACTTTATAACACGGTGTTTGTATAGCCTGCGCAAATACGGCTACTCACAAATCACAACATGTGTAAGTTTTATTATGATTTGAAGGTTATTCAAACTGCCTATCCATTGTTACACAACGTTACATTCTTCCTTTTGATTGCAGAATACCCAAAAGTTTTCCAATAAACTTGAAGGACGTTCGTTTGCGCCGAGGAATTAAGGTACATTTAAAGTACAGACTGTATCTCTGTCTATTTTGTCTCCGCTTTCGACTTTTCGCCTGACTTAAACGATACTCGCTATAGTTTACCATAGCCAAAAATATTTATTTTCTTTAGAATAGACTTTTAAAAATTGGAAATGGATCTCTTGCCAGCAAAAGGCATGATTTATTTAAAGAGATGGTTGGTGGACGAAATCATGCTCAAGCAGAACTGCTTGACTTGTCCGCTTGGTGCCCTCTTACTGAACATCAGGTAAAATAGCTAAGATATTCATGTGTACGCTGTTGAAATTCATATTTATTTAGATATAAAAATGTCGTATGATATTTTTTTATAGCAACAACAACTTCTTGAAGAAATAAAAATAATTTCTTCAGAAATATGGCCTAGTTTCGACTACACGAGCAGCACTCTTAATTTTAAGTACATATCAGAAGTTCTTGTGGCCGAGGTTGGTAAATTAGTTTATCTCTGCAAATAGTATGTAGTGCATGCATGCATGCAGGTCGTCCCGCTAAACTGATGTTATTTTTTATTTTTCTACAAGGCATTTACCTTTTGCATCGAAAGGCTTGAACGGTGTCACCGAAATATCGCAGAAGAGATATACAACAAGGCAACAGCTGCAGAGGAAAATGAAGATGAAGATTAGATTAGCTATCTAGGACACACGCGAGGCGACAAATCGCGGGGGCGTGTCGCGGAGGACATTTGCCCTGTTGAGGACATGTCAGAGAAGGAAAAGAAAATAACGTTCTTTGATTGGTTTATTTTAATTTTGTCGCAGTAGTTTATTAACATTTTGTCTCCGCGACAAGATTTCGCATCGTTACGGGATTTGTCCCCGCGACAAGATTTCGCATCGTGACGGGATTTGTCCACGCGACAAGATTTCGCATCGTGACGGGGATTTATCCCCGCGACACGTCCCCGCGATTTGTCGCCTCGTGTGTCCCAACCTTTAGAGTGGATTAATAGGGAGCTTAAGCAAACCACGTTTTCGATACGACGACGACTTGCCGGAAGTAGAATGCACGGATACGCACGCAATGCGCATGTCAGTCTCAAAAATCAAGTCGTCGTTCCAGCTACTACGACTCCATTTTGGCCAGTTTCACGTCGTCGGGATAACGTAAGTATATTTCAGGCTTTTTATGTGTGATGATGGATAATTTCAAGTAATCTTAATTACTAAACATCTTTTAATCTGGTTTTGGCTTGTATTTTAGTTCTAAAAGGTGTTAAAAGGTTCGAAGGCTTTTATATCTTCTCGTGGCAACTTAGTATTTCCATCATGGCTGCTGCCCCTGCTGCTGCTGATCAGTCAAATGGAGCTTCTTCTTCATCGTAAGTTTTTTGGCCGGCCGAAGGCCTGAGGGCGAGGGTGATAATATCGACCGGCGTTTAGTCCCTTATCACGCGAGATCCAAGCGATCCTAATCTCGGATCGGATTTATAGGTATATATAATATATATATATATATATATATATATATATATATATAATATATATATATATATAATATATATATATATATATATATATATATATATATATATATATATATATATATATATATATATATATATATATATATATATATATATATATATATATATATATATATATATATATATATATATATATATATATATATATATGATCAACCGTATCGGAAATTTGGCCCTGGATAATCAGCTGATTTCAAGCCGAAACCGTAGTGTTGAAGGACAAGATAATCAAAGACAGACACAAGTAAAAGGTAAAAGGACTATTATAATTATGTATATTGTGATTGTCAGCGACTCACCGGTCTGTGTTGAGCAATTGATTAGCCTTTTCTGCATAGTTTTTTTTGGTTAGGGTTAGCAATTTGGTTAGGATTAGGGTTAGGTTTAGGATTTTGGTAATATTTACTTGCATTTCGTTGAATTCTAAGAGACTATAGCGTCGTACGGCTACCGTACGAATAGCCATTACCTTCAGTTCAGTGCTTCACTTTATCGTTTATTAAACTTGTTGGCTTGACTCGCTAATAAACACGTGTTGCGAGTTTATTAAACGGCTTCAAACACGACCCATTTGATAAGTTCATTGGCGTAGTAATTTTGAAAATCGATGCCGAGAAAATCAAAGATAAAGTTTATGTAAATCAGGACGAATCTTTATCACATTTAAAACCACGATACGGTCGTGATTTTCTTTTGTCTTTTCCTCATGAATTATTAATGAGTGTTTGAATGTAATTTAAATAATTGTACACTTTATTGTGCATTTGCTCCAAGCTCCGAAATCTAATAGACACATTTTGAAATACTTAACAGAGAGATTTGGGAAAATTTGAAGGTGTGTAATGTTTTGAATTTTCAAAACATATATGTATAAAAGTATTAACAGTTGCCAACTGTTTATGTTTATGTATGTTTTATGTATGTTTATTATTTGATTAAAATTATAAATACTATCTGCTTGATAATTAGCCTATATATACAGTAGTTTAGGGTGAAAAAACATACATACTATTGCTGTGTTTATATGACCTGGGCCTGGCCTACAATTTTGTAGCAATAAACAAGCATTACTATATACTTGTCAGTGTTAATACTTAATATATACACTGCTGTAGTGAATAAGGGAGAGCTAGGGGGGAAACAGACGATACAGTACATGGATGATTGTCAAGCAAGCTCATATCCTCAGAAAAATTATTCTGTGTCCCGGACAGGGATAACTTTCTGATTTCCAGTGAGATGCTCTGACCATTGAGCTACCAAGACTCAGATGGTGAGTGAACGTTACATTGATGTACTGATTCTATTGATATAACAGCAGTGTATATATTAACACACCCAATCATTAGTCATTACTGAAATATATAGTAACTGCTGTGCATAGGCAGTACATATATCATTAGAACCAGTGCATCATTGTAACCTCTCTGCATCTGAATCTCGATGGCTCAATGGTTAGAAGGTTATAATTTTTTCAAACAGGAATATTACAGTACGTTTCTGACGATATCATCTTGACGTCCATGTTTTGTATACTGGTATGTATTCCATATATAATCTGTGTTTAAAGTACTCCATCCATTATGGAACATGTTAGACCTACAGTACACTTAGCTGGCCTAGTGGGTCACAACTTATTCTGTCAATGTAAAATACAGCTTATTAGTATAAGTTCACATTGGGTATGTTGACAGCTACTAATACTATGTGTGTTAGCTAGATCATTGTCGACAAGCAGACTAGGCATGGCATTCTGAATATAGGTTATAATATATATGTGCACGGTGATATAATTTAGATACTATAGTACACAATGCCATATATTATATGCTTTGTTACATGGTTATATGGTATCTGCAATCTGCATTAGGTATTATTAGTAGTAGTATTATTGTTAATGCAATATTATTATTAGTATTAATAATAATAATAATAATAATAATAATAATAATAATACAATAATATTTATACAGGATAGCCCCTTCAATGCTAACACTGGTATCAATATATGGAGACAGCTTGTTTTCTAACAAATTACAGTTGTTACAAATGTACAGTACAAATGTTACAAAAACTAATTTTAACTCAAAAGTTGTATATCCTTCACATATTGTCAATTAAGGCAATAGATAATGGTGCTATAACATGTATGAACAGATTAATTGAAACATGGAAAATAGCTCTTTACTGGTAGATATGATGTTAAAATGCCATGGAATTTCCTAACTAGCATTACACAATGTAACTTGCTTCTAATACAAGAGGTACTAAACTTGGGATTTATATTAACCAATCAGTTTCCCTGACATGCATTATGCCTAGAGACCTCTGATTATGACCATCAATATTTAGTTATCCATATTGCTGCCAGCTCCACATCACAGTAGTCCAATGTGGGTAGAATTATCAACTTACGGTATATAATCTATCCACACCAACAATTGGAGTATTATCCCTAATACGTCTTAGTAAATCTAATTTGAATGGACCCCTATACATTTGCACTATATATGCATGCAATCCGTAGACATTTGAACGAATTTGATTTTTTTAAAGGACACTCATTGTATGATAGAGATGCACTTTCTTCCTTCAACAGCCTTTGGTGTCTATATACAAAATACTGCATTGATTATTTCGTGAGTCATCAATATTGTGATAAAAGTAATTTCTTTCTTAGTGATTGATGGTAGAAACAGCAGTAGACCGCCCACTATTCTGTTGCTGCACTCAGAAATTTAAAAATACCAAAATGCCCGGGTCTTGCAAGAGGCCCCGCCACGTCACTCACTTGTGATTGGTGTATTCTGCAGACCAATGAAATGTTGCAACCATTATGCGTATTGCGTACCTACCAGTAACACGAAGTACCCGTTCATCTCAACACTTTCCCCAATTCCACTAGCTAAAAGCATTTATTATACATTCAACATTCATTCTCGTTTCCTATTGGTCAATTCCAGTGAATTCTTAATCTCTGGCAGGTGCGACCTCATTTCTGTTGAATACTGTGAATTATTGCACGGAGGTGTCCAAAACAAAAATTATTTAACACTGATGACGTCACTAGGACCAAACGTGCAAAAATTACAAATTAAAAAACGCCTGTAGTAGATTTGTTTGTATATTTTTATAGTAAGGCTATCTTGAACAATGTACAATAAAACAATTATTGGATTCGGCTTATGCATGATATTTAAGAGTTATCCAGACCTCGGTCAAAGTTATCTGCTTTGGCAGGTAACATTGACCTCGGTCTGGATAATTCTTGATATCATGATGCTCAACCTCATCCAATAATTGTATATTATGCTGTACTAACTGTTACTACCATACAATAACATTATAAAGGTATGAGGTGTCTAAAAATATATACTTGCAATTAAGGGATCAATATTCATACATCTCATGGAAATTTATGGGAGGGGTACACATGTCAGTCCTGGGGCTCGAGTTTTGCTCTCGTGTGAGACAAGTGCTGTAATTTCTTTCGTAGTGATTTATGGTAGAAACAGCAGTAAACTTCCCCACTATTCTGTTCAGTGCAGGTGCCAGGTACTGCACCCAAAAATTTAAAAAGTTTACGCTATTTAGTTTGATGTCCTATGGAAGAATTAAATTCAAATCAAGTAAAAGAACTACAGTACTGTATTACAGCAGTAAATTAGCAACTACGCTATAAAAGTTTCAAACAGTATAAGCGGGCGAGGGGTGTTGCGTATAACGTATTTCTAGTTTTAATATACAGCGGTCGTTAGTTTGCATTGAAGTGTGAGTGTCATCATTTTTGGGGCTGTTTATTTCAGTTAATTTAATGGCTGATTCGTTTCATTGCGACAGCTGCAAGATCAACAGAGAACGATCAAAAACAATCTTTTACGACCGAGGAAAGGTTTTCGAAAAGCTAGTAAGCCCAGCTTCATATAAACAACCACTTATTGGTCTTTAAAAAAGAAACAGCTGTCGGGTGTTTGACGTCCGGCAATTTTTGCTGAATTTGAATATTAAATAACTTAATATTTAATAATGGAAATGCCTTTTATGTGTTTATATTCAAAGCTTATATTTATATCATAAACGTATTCTGATTGAAACGATTTAGTTGCAACGAAAAGTTCTTTATAGGGTGTAAAAATGTCTTTAAAAGTGCGTAGAACGAGTGTTGTTGTTTACTTTTTACTTTGCCCTGTTTGTTTGTGCATGTCTTTATAATTATATTGTATATGACATTCATTGCAGTGGCTTAGAGGTGATTTGTAATTCATGCAGGGAACCTTGTGTGTAATTGCAAAAAACCTAACTAAATTATTGTTCAGGATGTTAATAATTTTTAACTAAGAGAACTTATTTGTTTGTTTGAAGTACAACCTGTTCTGATGAACACGACATCTTGTTCCTGAGAGAGGTTCTTGTTAGTGACTTATTCATCTACAGGAAAAGCAGTGTTGAACGATGAAAAGTGTGGGATGACTTAGCTGATCAGCTAAATGCCCTTGAACACCCAACTTTCAGATCAACCCAACGATACCTGAGGGATAAATTAAACTGGAAATGAACTAAGAGCTTCAGGGATAAGTCCAGATGATGATGAAAAATCACAATTACTTGAGGAGATAATTGCAAAAATGGAATCGACTGTTCCAGTCAACTTGTCAAAGAAAAGGAAAGTGGAAGAGGACAAGGAAACTGCCGAAGAAATACGAAGAAAGGCCATGGAAAAAGTGGGTGCCACAACAAAGAGAAATAATGAAGGAGTTGAAAAAAACTCAGTGAAAAAAAGGAGAAGTGGAAATGAAGCAATAGAATTCTTGAAGGAAAGAGCAAAGTTAGATTATGACCTAAGGAAAACTGAATGTGATGCCAAAAAGCATAATGAGGAAGCCTTAAATAAGCGCATGGAACAGCAAAATAACTTTCAAGCTACTCTGGTACAATTATTAGCACAACAACAGCAAGATAATTCACGCCAACAAGAGCAACAACAACAACAGAATCTTATGATGATGCAGCAACAACAATCCATTCTATCATATTTGCAGCAACTTCCGCAAAAGTAACTGTTTTATAGTTTGCTTATCATGCATTACCATAATAATACAGGTATATACCTTTTTGTAAATTATGCAGGAGCTCTGTTAACCACTCCTTCTGTTTCATCTCTATTTCCCAAACTCCTTCTATGAAACTGTTATTTGATAAGCCTCCTCCTGTGTTAAGCCACCCACCCCCAACACCTCAAAACAAAAGTGCCAAAAGGAAATATCTTCCCCATAGTGGTATGGCAGAGCTTTTAGTAACTTTTTTTATGTTGAAGTTAGTTATTGGGTATTTTTACCTTTACACTTACATGTAGTTATGTAACAGATTCATCTTGTAAATCAAGTTTCATATTCAAACATGTTCCTGTACTTTCAAATTATTTCACAGCTTTTTTATATGTTTTAATTAGTTTATTGGGTAACTTTACTTTTACCCTTACATGTTGGTTTTAAACTGTTACAAATTCAGCTTATAAATAAAGTTTCATATTCAAGCATGTTCATGTATTTTCAAATTATATACAGTTTGTTGAAAGGAAAAAAGTTACTTTGAAAGGATATTAGTTATTTTAAGTGAAATATTGTTGTAGTGTTGGAGGTTCAAGGTCAAAGAATTTTGAAGTTTGATTACCATACAAGCAGGTAAGGGCATTGCGGAGCAAAGCACATACTATATACATTTTGCCTACACAGCTTAGGCCAACTTTCAGATTTTTTTTGTAGTCGATAAATTTAAAATAATTTACAATATCTCCAAATAGCCATTCAACAGAGACCCTTGTGGCACTCATTGATGAATTAAAAAGCTTCATTTGTTGTGTTATCTGTGCTCCACGGAAGGGTGCCTGGAGGTGGACCCTCAATGGGTAGGCAGGATCACCATAGAGACACATAGCTTGTCTGGTTGTTGAAAATGCTCTCATCTCCAGTTCTTGCATAAGTCCGGAAACTGCCAACATCCCTGAGTCATGCTTTTTCCCCTCTATAAGCAAAAAGATAGCATTACATTATTTACTTACATAAAAATAAATTGATCAAATTTCTATGAAAAAATGTACAATAAAAAATCAATTTTTCAATAAAATATATTTAAAAATCCATACCCACAGGTCCATACAGGTTTGCAATGAGCCCATTTGGAACAGCAACTGACTGAAACTTCAGTGCATGCACTCGCTTGTGACCGTTATATACAATACGTTGGTTTAAACCAGGGCGACAAATTGGTCTCACAGTGCCGTCTATAAACCCAAAGCAATTTTTCAAAACAGCTCCTCTGTTAGAAATTGCTTCAGCATAATCTTCTAGTGCTTGAGGATTAAGAATTGCATCGTTCCATTGCATTAATCGGTGACCATGAGTCTCGTACAGAAAATTGAGGACTTCGTTTGTAACCATGCTCAACACCGGTACTGGACGAGCAAAGCGTGCAATCATATCACTGTACCGACATGGATATGCCACCCTCTTTAGCAACATACAAAGGCCTTCCATCCCATCTACACGGCTCCTTTGCTGAGTTGTGAAATATGGTGGAATGCCAAGAGCTTCAGCAAGCGTATGAAGATCTCGTTTCTCAACTCTAAATTCTGCCCGGCACTCGGCCTCATCCATGCTATCCAAGTCGAATGGAGAATATTGGTCATATGGAAACTCGGGATTACTCGATTGGTATGCATCATGCAACACAGCGAACTCCTCATCAGATATAAATCCAGAGGCATAAGACAAGGTGACGAACTCGCGAATCTCATGAAATAAAATTTTAAAAATGGCGCTAAATTCCGCGTAGTCGTGGTCAAGCTCTCGTTTTGCTTAATGACCCAGCGACGATGGCACGACGACCTCGTCCCAGTCTCCACGCACGGTAATCACGTCGTCGTCGTATCGAAAACGCGGTTTGCTTAAGGTCTCTAACTAGAAATACGTATACGCAACAACCCCTCGCCCGCCGTCATAGCGTAGTGATATAATTAGTTATTTTACTTAAAAATGTATATAATCCATTAATTTGCCAATCGAATGGACTTATAGTAGACACTATACATGTATCTCTGAGAGCCTTTAAACTATCAAGCTTGTGTTCTGAATTTCATTGTTTCATAATTAGACATCAAACCAAATAACTAAATGACTCAGTGTTTAATTGTTGGGTGCAATATACCTGCACTGATTAGGATTTGTTTGATATGTAAAGGCCAGATCCTCACTGTGATGTCACACTGTATATATTATATATTTGGGATTATTAATTTAAAGCACTCAAAACGTAGGTAACTGCGTATGTTTAGTATCATGGGATTACATACTTTCATAATTTTGTTACATAATTGGCCGTTGATTTAATATTCTTTTATATGCATATAAATTGGCCCTTATGACCTCGTTTTAGAGTAAAAATTATTTTGAATTTCTTGCGCGATAACGAGGTCATAAGGGCCAATTTATATCCATATAAAAGAATATTAAATCAGCGGCCATTTTTTAATAAGGTCTATTTACAGGCTTCTTCAATAAGTCATTATGTAGCATGATGTCAAAATGAGGACATTTACATCAGAGGCATAGCCAGGATTTTCTGTCAAGGCGGCCGGCCAGGAAAAACCTAGGGGGGCAGCCTAACTGAGGAAAATGAAGAGCCAAATTTTCTCAGGGGGCCCACTTATTTTGCCAGGGCGGGGGAGGGCAGGAATTTTGCCAGGCCAGCTACGGCCCCCATCTGGCTACACCTCTGATTTAACATATCAAACAAATCTTAATATCTAACTGAGATTATAATTATGGAAGAGTTGTAAATGCCAATCTTTATAATGAATTATTTTATTCTTTCAAGTACATGTAGGAGAGTTTATTTCAAACTGAATTTTTCATTGCATATATATATATACAGTATAATTATATAAACATTTTAAGTCTTCTGGTGTTAATACTACCATCGGTCACTAAGAAATGATAATGATAACTTATAGTCAGTATTATGCCAGCTATGGTTCATAATGACTCTCAATGTTAAAATATCTGCAATAATTCACCACATCCCTATAGGTTGTGAATGACCAACGGTGCATGCACATACACTGATTATTATTGATAAATATTTTACTCCACTGGAAGACCTCTATTGCTATCATAATATTAATTAACACCTTCCATATTTATTCCAATGGTAATTAACCCAATAGCCTATGCAACAGCAGAGCATGCAACATTATGTATTATCTAAATTATATCAGTACTTGTTAACCCATAATGGTTGACATGCCCTTTGCCTGCTATGCATTGTCGCAATAGTGAGCTGACACACGTTCAATCCCTAACATTTCCCCTAATACAGCGAGACTGCATCAAATCATAAAATACTGTACAATCCTGCTTATAAGACCCCTAGTTATTGGGCCATTGACCCCCTGTTTGTTAACAGAAAATACCTTCTGATTTAATATAAGGTATATAATTAAGCCCACACAGATATAAGCCCAGCATTGCTTTACATTATATAGCACCTTCCTAACAAAAATAACAAAAAATTAGAGAATAAAAGTAAATGATAAGATAAAAAGTTACGGCAACATTCTGTATCTCATTACTGACAAATCATTTTGAGGCTGCTTACCATAACGTGTGTAGCAGGTTTTGCTATAACACAGGGCATCATTTTTGACATTATAAATTCTTAAGTTAATATTTGTTACTCAGTACTTACATTTTCCTTAATTGACTATTAAAGCAAAAACTTGAGTAAAAAAGTGCCAACCATTTGCCTGTTATGCATTTTGAAACATTTTAGTTCGAGTGATTGCACATATTATATTAAGTTTACATTTGATTGTTTGTAAAAAATGTAATAAAATGTACTATATAATGTCCTTCAGGAAGCACTTCAACAATCAATCTTAAATATATACAGTATGGAACCGGCATTCCATGTGCACTATTCCAAGGACAAAAGTGTTTACACAGAAACAAAGTGGAGGCCATGCAGGCCAGGCCTAACATGTGTAGGTCTATAAACCTGTACAATGCATGTTTACAATGAAACACCACTCAAATGTACAAATGCCCATACAACAATTAAAAGCACAACATTTATGCATGTATTAGAGTAAATTATATCATCACATAAACATAATCAGGATGATCAAGGTGCATTTCACCTGCTTGGTGGCTGAGCTGACACATCTAGTGGTTATAAAATTCTGATTGAGCTCAAAAACTGTGTTATATATATAACTCAACTAACGTGTTCGACGTATTTTGAGTAGTTTAAATCACAAAAGGAACTCAAAGAACACCTGGATACAACGCTAATCAAGGTACTAACACAACAGAATGTTTTAACTGCAACGTTGAGTACATTTTCATCGCTAAAATCGCTACAAAGTCTTCCTAGCAACGCACATAACAACGCATATAATAACAGTTAAATATGCATTTTTCATGGCTTTATTGTTAATTTAATGGTGTTATTTTATAAAAGAAATAAAAAACCTTGTCTTGTGTGATTATCGAGTTATCGATAGTAATATCGATATTATCGATATATCGATATTATCGAGTTATCGATAGTAATAATTGTAGATCAGGACTGTTAAAAACAGAGTTTTGCAAGCAAAAGCATAACGACAGAGAAAGCATAAGCATAACAATGGCAGAGAAAGCTTGTCTATATACTACCACTTAAAATATCCAGACCTATAGGCTATTATTTAACTCACTTACCTAGCAGCTTATCTGTAGTCACATTTAATATTGTAAGCATCACCAAACTTGTCGCCATTGTTCACGGTCTTTTGACCTAATAATATCGCCGTGTTTGTTTTTTCTTAGCAAGCCGTATTTCGCGTTGATTGCTGGTGTTTTCTCTATGTTTTTGACCTTACTTTCTGCCCCGTAAACAGGCCAAGTTGGTTCATCATGGATATATATTCCGCTCGCCAGGTGGCCGTTGACCATATATATATATATATATATATATAAATATCTAAATTGGATCCGAGATCAGGATCCACTTGCATCTCGCGTGATAAGGGACTAAACGCCGGTCGATATTATCACCCTCGCCCTCAGGCCTTCGGCCTTCGGCCGGCGCTTCGCGCCGGGCGAGGGGATAATGGTTCTGCGCGTACATGCCTTTAGTTGCTTGTTATTTTTTCTGGTAGAAGTATATGTTTGCGTCCAATTAAAAGTTACCCGATCAACCATACCAAAATTTGTAAAACTCTTTAAATTTAGCAGCATTAATTTGATTCCTTCTGTGTTGGTCAATACTAAATAAAGTAGATATATAGAGCTTAGTTTCATTTCGATATAGTAAATATATATATTTTGCGCATATATATTTCGTTCTGCAGGTACCGTAAATGTATGTTGATCAGGTAACTGTTAATATCATGATTTATTATATAATAGACAGTGTTTTATGTACTATTTAAAACACGAGCAGCAGTGTTTTATATCTGATAAAACACGTACTGCGAATGTTTTGAATAGCTTAAAAAACGATCCATTTGATAAGTTCATTGGCGTAGTAATTTTGAAAATCGATGTTGTCTAAGCCGAGAAAATCAAAGCTACAGTTTATGTAAATTAGGATGAAATTTTATCACATATAAAACCTACGACACGGTACTGATTTCCTTTGTGTTTTCCTCATGAATTATTAATGAGTTTTTTAATGATGGTTCACTGTTTCGCCACTAAATAAAACTGATAATCACACATGTGCGATTATTGATGGTAATCACACATGTGTTGATTATCGTGTTTTGAACCAATGATGCTTTTATAGTATAATTTTAAAAAACAGAACTTTTGCCGAGTTGATTCAGTTGTGTGAAAATTTTCAGATATGTTGTATTTAAGTTAATCATTGTTCTATTTTTGTTGATTATATAATGCACAGAAAAATACATGGATGCTTGGAAATATGAAGTTTATTTCTCGTGTTGACCATGATATCTCACTTGTTCGCTGCGTTCACTCTGTTCCATGTCCTGGTCAACACTCGAAATAAATTTCATATCCATGTAGTAGTATTCTCTAGATCATGCACGGCAAATACATACTTTAGGAGCAATTTTCTATAATCTGCAATACCAAATGAAGTATAGTTATATAATTTAGTTTCTCTCCTAAAGTAAATATATATTTTGCGTTTCATATAATTTTTCTTCGTTTTATACATGAGTACCGTATGTTGATCAATGCTATATCATAATCACGGCTGATAGCCGTTTAACATACGTACTTTATGAGCAAAATGACTAGAATTTTCTATAATCAATACCATGGTAAAGTAGTTATATATGTAATTTAGTTTCTCTTCTAAAGTAAATATATTCTTCGTTTTATACAGTACCGTATGTTTTTCAATCACCCGCTATATCATAATCACGGCTGATAGCCGTTTAACATACGTACTTTACGAGCAAAATGACTAGAATTTTCTATAATCAATACCATGCAAGTAAAGTAGTTATATATGTAATTTAGTTTCTCTTCTAAAGTAAATATATATTTTGCGTTTCATAATTTTTCTTCGTTTTATACAGTACGTACCGTATGTTTTTCAATCACCCGCTATATCATAATCACGGCTGATTGCCGTTTAACATATACGTACTTTATGTGCAAAATTACTAGAATTTTCTATAATCAATACCAAGTAAAGTAGTTATATATGTAATTTAGTTTCTCTTCTAAAGTAAATATATATTTTGCGTTTCATAATTTTTCTTCGTTTTATACAGTACCGTATGTTGATCAATCACATGCTATATCATAATCACGGCTGATAGCCGTTTAACATACGTACTTTAGGAGCAATGACTTTAATTTTCCAAATGACGTATCTAAATAGTGAAATAAACGTAGAATGCTGTGTAGGCAGTGTAGAGATATACAAATCGATATAGAAAGCGAAGCGTTAGGCCGTACGTCAGATGAATTTCTCTCTGACGAAGGACTTCGCTTTCTACAATTAGCACTTATATACGTAATTCAAGAAGAAAAATTAGTTATCGGCCAAACCTGCAGGATAACGATGGTTTCATAAATTTTGTAATAAACATTCAATTCTCAAAATATGCGTACGTCAAATGTGCCATGCATGCATATGTAACTTGCCAATTGCAATATGTTATATTTCATCCGTTACAAGAAAATCGCCATCACTATCGTACTCACTGTCAGAACTAATTTCATTATCAGGCAAAATAACACTTTCATATATAATTATTCGCTCTTCCTCTTCTTCCTCTTCTTCCTCTTCGTTAGCACTACCATCCACTGCATAATCATCGAAATCTATTGTTTGGTCTTTAAGAATGTACATTTGAGGCATTTCAACATTGATGTGAGGTGACAAATTTTCCTTTAGGGCCAACAAGGTAAATTCGATATCTAGCAGCTTCTTACGTGCAAAGAGCTGGGCCCCATATTCCTCATGCAAAATATCATCGTTGTCATTCGAAGCTACGAAATCAGAGACAAGTTCATGTTGACGACAAAAGTGGTTCCATGTATTTTCCGTTTCATCTTTCAACATAACTTGCTCTTCCCTAGATCTATCCAACAAATGACATAGGTCGATGGCCTTGCGCTTTACACTAAGTGGAACAAAAGGAATCTCGGATTCATTAGCTTCGCTAGCATATGCCGGTTGCAAGGTCAACCATAATTCTCCATCTGATCTTTAAGTGACTCAAATGTAATCTTTGACGGTAAATTCTGGAAGAGGGACACGATCCTCGTTGTTGAAAGTCTCTATATCCTTTTTGACCAGCTTTGTTACATGGGTTATCTGCTTGGCAAGTCTTGTCGCAAGAGATTGACCGTCTAAAGAAAATACGACACATACATAACATTGATACTAAAGTTCTCGCGTTTATTTGTAAAATTACACATGAATATAGAACTATACGGGCAAATACGGCACGGTTTGAAAAAAAACATGTTAAGAGATTTATCGGCAAACGATCCGTTATATAATCCCGTTAGTTATCGATTAATATAAATTTATGGATATGCCATATACCTGAATATTTGGACGTTAAACCTAACAGAAACCATCTTTCGATAATTCGCGTTCTTAAACGTAGAAGTTGCTTTTTCGTCTTGCCGTAAGCCACTTCATTTTTTGCATTCCGGAACAACTGATCATCTGAGGTCCAACGTAAATCAACGGAGTTTTCTCGTTCGATATTGATAAGCATATCATCAATTCTATATCAATGAACAACAACACATGCAAGACAAGTCACTAACGCCTCTATTTTAGTGCTTCTATCGCACCTTACATTGGGGCAATTTAGAAAGAAAACATGTTGTGATGATAGAAAAAAGAAGCTAGACTGAATGTGGGAAATGATTGGCTTGTTGTCGCGTATAGAATAATAATTAAGATGGAGTTGGAAGGGAAGCGAATTTTGCCGTGAGTCAGAAAGCTGCAAGCCACCGTAGGTCTCTTGGGATCGGTAAGGCTTCCATGTACATGGCACACAATACAGACTGCATGTGTTCTGTCGCAGCGCGTACCTCCCTTCGGGAGTGACTCCCTTCTAACTCTGTTTAACCAGTTCTTTCTTATATTTTTTCTTTGAGGATCTATGGAATCTAAGTTCGGGATTTGTTGTTCTGGTATTGAGTACAATATATACAACAATATTTTCACATTTCTATAGCTCCTGTTTCTTATTAATATTTGCACAATATATTTTCTTTCTTATATTCCCAAGTCACCCCTTTCGTTATACCATGCATAAAGCATAATGCATGGGAATAACTATATGTATTTCCAATTTTTGTATTTCCAATTTTTTTACCATTTGGTAAAAAAATTGGAAATACATCCTTTTTCATTTGATTGTATCGAACGGTCAACTGATGTGGGTCATGGCATGCTTTCCATCTTTCAGGAAGGCTATTGTACAAATCCAGATAGATCACATATTTACAACTCCAGGACATTTCATCTAAACACAAAACAGTTATTCGTATATGCAAACAATGCGCGACACGTTAAAATGAAATAAAACAAATTATCATTAGACGCCGCAAACGACGGCACAAGATGCTCAGCGAAATATGCTGTTCCCTTTTAGGCTTTGCATATAACATACAGTAAGTATAACAATGTGCAAATAACTATCGATACGGTACCAACTCTTGCCTGGAAGAATCTAAAATTTACCTGTTTGAAACTCATTTTCAAACAATCTTTCTTCGTCGTTTATCCAAATGCGTATTGCTTGTAAATCAACACAGGGATCTGAGTTATTTAAATTAAATACATTTTAAAAAGTTAATTGTCGATGAACAATTAGATTTAAATTCGATCGAGTACAATGGCAAGCACAGATCACTTAAAATATTTATCTAAAACGTCAAAATGCACATATGTACGTACAGTCAATGCAATCGCACACGTTTTGAATATCTCGTTCAGCATCTTTCTCTATTTGAATGGCTTTTTTCAATCTCTCTACAAGGACAGCGCCTATAAAAATTCATGTAGTTGTTATTAAAGTTGAAATTAATTTAAACATTCACTTTCAAATTTTTGTAAGTAAATTTACTTATTTTCTTTACAGTCTTCGTCCCATAATGCAACAACGCATCGGTTAAGACATCCGTTCTGTGACTTGGTCGCATTTCTTTTGTCATTTTGGCAAATCTTCGAATGTACGACCACAGCCTCTCAAGCATTTCACCATCAGTAAGTCCAAATCCTTGCTTGCGTCGAGGACTAAACTTTACCTTTATTAAAAATTATAAAAAGAAAACAAAAGAAAAGCGTTACTTAATTCGGTTTATGTTAAAAGAGGGATTTAAAGTACTACCACGTTTACAAAAGTAAAATAATAACGAACTTGACAGTGTCCATTGTGACCATAGCAGTGGAAAATGGGAATGGCAAACTGAAACAAATCTAAAAGTGAAGTCTCTTCTCGGCTCTATAAAAATGAAATTTTAAAAGCATCAGTTTATTTTCTGTATTAGTATTTTGTATAGTGATTAGTGATTATATACTTAAGTTTAGATTGCGACTATAAAATATAATATACTGAGTATATTTGGTGCATGAAACTTACCTGCAAGTGTTTAGTTAACATACAGGCTATGTCATAAAGAATATTTATCTTTAGACTTGGCTTTTCAGCAACCTCTTTTTCTAGCTCTGTCTGGATCCAAACTGCATATGCATATCTGTAAAAAAACAGGTGGACTTATTATTTTTTATCATTGAAATTCGTGTAAAAACAACATGCACTGGAGTGAGTAGCTGCTAATACGTAACCCCGACGGTCTAAAGCACAATTTATTGGTCAAGGATAAATTGCTAAACTGGTTTCGTTAGTATTCCTCCCAATGGTATCACATTCGGTATGAGATACAATTTACAGGCACTTTAACTATTGAATACTCATATAAATCGTGACTATATATGTCGTGACTATATATGTCGTGTCGACATCCTCTGCCAAATATTGCAGTTTCGTCAAGAGCTTTGTAGCGATTCAGAGATCGTACAGCGTTTTCTGCCAAAAAATTGTGACAATCCTAGAAAGTGAAAGCCATATATTAAGCAACTTTAGTAAAATTCTTCTTAAGAATAATATACATGACATCATTAAAAAAAGAACATAAACATTTATTTCAGATCTTGAGTAAAGTACGGAGTTCATTAAATAGTTGATTATAGTTGCTTAAAAAATCATTAGTAATTCATGAAGAAAAGACAAAGGAAATCAGTGGCATGATGGAGGGCTTATGTAATAAAAAATCATCCTGATTTATATAAACTTTTCGTTCGATTTTCTTTAGGAAAATGGCTTGAATCACTAAAATAGTTGGTAAACATGGTTATTGGTTCGTTTTTTAAGCCGTTCAAAACACTCATAGTACGTGTTTCAACAGGTCGAATGACGAAAACACTGCTGCACGTGTTTTAAATAATTAATTAAAAACTCAATTACTAATTCATAAAGAAAATTCAAAAGAAAGAAATTTTAACTAAACTTTAACTTCATAAACTTTAACTTCGTTTTTGTCGGCTAAAATAGCTCATATCACCCAAATAGTTGGTTAACATAGTTATTTAATTAGATGCAAACAATACAATATTCACGGCCGATCTGTATGGAATTTACAACGGCTTACCTTTGGCACGTCTTCTAAATCCCATACAGATCAGCCGCTCATTTATTACATAAAAGACAGTTGCTACAAATTACAGTACAGTAGTTCGCAATTACCAGCAATCTCGAGTCTTATATCACTTGTGAGGAAATGCTACATTTCCTAGCACTGCAAAAAATTCCTATAATAGTAAAAAAACAAAAATATATTAGAAATAATTATAAATCATACTTCGGTGTTAACTGCTGGTGAGTTATATTGTGCAACAAATTGGTCCACGTCTTGTTGATTGTAGAACATTAATTCTCCAAACAAAGGGCTCCCAGCACTTTGACCAGCATTTTTCCGTCGTCCAATAAACAGTGCATCAAGGGACTCAAAAACTGGTCCAACAGCCTGAAAAAACAACAGGGAAATGTATCAGTATGGTCAGGAATCATATAAAAATGTGCCATATTTAAAATTTTCATTTTATTTATTTTAATTTAAACATCACCTTTGGACAAGCAGGACATGTGTCTACTTCATCTAGTTCAGGGATCATGCATGTCAAGGTATTCAGTCTATGTCTGTAAAGCCTTAAAATACAAATTAAAATTGCAGAATGTTTTGGAGTGTTTCTTTTTATAATTCATTTAACTACATATCGGTAACTGTAACCCCACCAAGCATTTTTCTAGTTGAAATAATATCATATATATATATATAGGTATTTTATAATTATACGGATACATGTGCATACTAAAAGTATTCAGTTTATGTGTCCAAAAACCTCCTGTTGTAATGCAGGTTCATTTAAAATGTCTTACCAGTCACTGTTGAATGTAATGTCTATAATCGAGATCATAATTCAAAAAAATGCAAGAAGCATTTTGGACATAGTTTATAAACTGAATACTTTTTTCTTCATAATTAACAGAACATCAACAGATTGAACCTACATGTAAGAAATTTTCTTTGAACATATTATAGTATTGAGATATATATATACTTTCACTGACTTTATTCTATTGTTACTTACATCACTCATCAGCACAACTACTTAATATATCAGCGCACGCTTTATTAGCAAGAAAGAAGCTTTCAGCTACTTTATTAATGTTAACATGTCAAACAATATTTTGTTATGATTGCTTTCGCAAAGCATTGTGGTTAAATGGACAGCGGTTATCTTTATTGCTACCGTCAATGAGTAATTTTAATCTCGCCATTTTGTTTTAGTCGGAAAAGAAGAACTGAGGAATGGGAAATTTGTCATGGCTAACATATTTTTTGATAATTACTGTACAAAAACATTTTTTATATTTTTAGCCACACACGTGTACTGTAGCACGATTGGAATAAGAAAATTAAAAAGGCAAAACTCATGTTTAGTTCTTACAGTCTGTATATTTTATCTTTAAAATAAATAAAAGCAATGGTCTGTTTTGACTTTGCACCACTGGATATGGGCTGCTATGTAATTCGGTTAACTGCTAACCCCCACTAACTATTTGAGATGTATGCTGTGCATGTAATTAAAATTGAGTGCAATAAGTTATTTAATTCTTGATATCACTAATTAAGAAATATGTATTGACTGTATTTTTTGGAAATTTGATCAGGTTTCACTGGTTGTGATGATTCATATTTAAATTTGGACAGTCTTAGTTGTTGAACAACATATAAATTCTCCTTATTGGTCTCCAAGATTTCTTATAGAACTAGTTGGGAGAAGTTGTTTTAAAAATAATGCAGTTTATCTTTAGTGATCATTTTCTTATTTCTCATTACCTCTATGCTTTGTTAACCATTGATATTATTAGGAGAAGTTAGGGACAGATCACCACTGGGGTATCATATGACTAGTTGTCCAACTTAGTTGTTCAAACTTAACTCATAAAACAATGTAGGATATTAATCCTTGTGGGGATGCGAAAAACATATAAAAGTTAGGGCTATGTATTTTCTCGTTAGGGCAACTATTTACTCGTTATGGCAATGTATTTGCTTGTTAGGGCAATGTATTTGCTTGTTAGGGCAATGTATTTGCTCGTTATGGCGATGTATTTGATCGTTAGGGCAATATATATTTGCTCGTTATGGCAATGTATTTGCTCGTTAAGGCAATGTATTTGCTCGTCGGGGCTTTGTATTTGCTAGTCAGGGCAATGTATTTGTTCGTTAGGGCAATGTATTTGTTCGTTATAAGGGCAATGTATTTGCTCGTTAAGGCGATGTATTTGCTGGTTAAGGCAATGTATTTGCTCGTTAAGGCAATGTATTTGCTCGTCAGGGCAATGTATTTGCTCGTTAAGGCAATGTATTTGCTCGTTATGTCAATGTATTTGCTCGTTAAGGCAATGTATTTGCTCGTTAACTCAATGTATTTTCTAGTCAGGGCAATAAATTTGTTCGTTAGGGCAATGTATTTGCTCGTTAAGCAATGAATTTGTTCGTTAGGGCAATGTATTTGCTCGTTAAGGCAATGTATTTGCTCGTTACGGCAATGAATTTGCTCGTTATGGCAATGTATTTGCTCGTTATGTACAATATATTTCAGATTAAGTATATATATATATATATATATATATATATATATATATTATATATATATATATATATAATATATATATATATGTATATATGTATAATGTATAATGTATATATATATATATATATATATATATATATATATATATATATATATATATATATATATATATATATATAATATATATATATATATATATTTTTTTTTTTTTTTTTATTATTTTTTTATTTTTTATTTTTTTCTCTTCCTTACATGACCTTATATGGAATATGTACTACAGTATAAGTACAGATGAGGGTCTATCAAAGAGCTTTTACGAAAAATCTTACCTGGTTGGTCCCATTCGTCTGACCACCTCTGGTCACCAGACAATGGCATCGTCATTGGCATCCCGGAAGGCATTCCCTGTTAAGATACACAACTTGTTAAGGTACATTTATACATTGCAATATTTAATCGGCCCAATTTATGGTTGAGATGAATGTTAAGGACGAGAAACTGTCAGCGTACTCTTCTTCCTATTTCCTCTTAATTACCATGCATCTAAACCATAAAGCTTCCTGATTAAGCGCAGTGTGTAAAAGTACCTTTAGATATATCTGTAACTCAAACAGATGAACTTATAATTGAAAAGCTCTCGGGAGGGAGGCTGCAGCTGGGTAAAGACATACGAGTATAAAGGAGTATTCCTGGAAGATATTTGACTGATTGACTCTAATCAAAAAATGATTACAAAGTTCGTTTCAAAGAATATTTGCAAACCATATCGTTTTCGAGCGTTTTTTAATTTATAATTTCATATTTTTGTCGTTTTCACACTCTAGTCATAAGGTACATAGCAAAACATTCCATTATGTGGAAATTTGTTGCCACTTTTGCCTCAACAGAAATTACATCTCTGAAGGCAGGCATATAGCCTCTTATTATCATTTCTTTTCAGACAAATAGGGTCTTATCTTGTCACACAATTCCATAAAATGTCTTCTTCTCATTCTATCATATTAAAGCAGTTTTGTACTCTGTTCGTCACATGATTCATATTTTTATTTGGCATGGTCGCGACACAAAGTCTGTTGCTTGTATGGAAGTCAACACATTTTAAATCGTTATTGAATCTTGATAGGCTATATTATATTTTGTTTTATTGGTTGTTAACGATGTTGTGTTATAACAATCAAGGATACCAGTTAAATAACTAAGCTCTCAGAGAACAAGAATATTATCATTTAAAATTTTAGTCGCCATCGTGAATCTTAAGCATTTCCAGGTTTTGATGTGTTCACTCGAGTTCAAAATGCAAAACGACACAGTTGAACACGTTTTCAAAAGCCAAAACGGTTATCAGAGGCAATTGTCGATTTCATGTTCTGCTTTTTGGGATATTTTTTTTTGTATATATCTTGTATCGTGTTTGTATTTCCAATTAAAAAGTAAAAAAATGTTCATTGAGAATAATACTCACCATTCCTTCAGCCATTGGCATTTCAGGGTGGAGTTTATCTCTGGATAAATTTGTCTGAGAGAGATCTCGATCCATAAAACCAGGCATGCCAGGTTGCGGTGGCCGAAGCATGTGACCTAAGCAACATACAAAATGTATTAAGAAATAAAATCAACCCCTGTATATCTTTAGGATTTTTTGATGAAATTATGAAATTATGAATGTGTGTTATTGATCAACATGATTAACCAACACTACTGAGTTGACGGAAAATTGTTGACTCGAGCAGGATTTGAACTCGCACATTCAGGATTCCGGTCCACTGCTCAGTACCAGATGAGCTACCCCGCCAAACGGAAATTTAGAAATATATTTAGAAATATATATTTAATGATTTCCTATTTAGAGAGATTTGATGATTGTTTGTCCATTTTACTAGTGAAGCCAAATTGTTTATGATAATTCAATTGCCAAGTAATACAGCTACATATTTTTACACTTCCTACAGTAACAAAATGTAACAAAATGTATTATAATTTAAATGTTTCCTAATTGGTATTTTTTCATTGCTTGTATCTGAAAGGTTTTATCAAAAGCAGTGGTAGCATAAAGCATGCTGCAGACCTGTTAGCTCTATCATTACGTATTCCCAGATGACCTATTGGTGAGACTGGAAGGAATTTAGCTACACGCCTGAACGAGCACAAGTCCTGCTGTTCTAAATTTCAGACCGAGAAATCAGCAGTGGCTAAGCACTCGTTGGAACAAGATCATAGAATAAAGTGGGGAGAAGCATCACTCATAGCCAACGAGAAAAACTATTTTTCGTTGGCTATGAGTGATGAAATATGTAAAGCGGAAACTTTGGAACAAGAAGGTCAACCACTAAATAACACTTGGCAAGCCCTTTTAGTACATAAGTAACCTTTAAGAACGTGTTTCGAAAGAACTAATTAATTAAGTAACTCTTGAGAATTTGTTTCGAACTAATTGTAATTTTATTACTAATTTTAATTTGATTACGTAATTCTTGCACGCGCGCGCGCTTTACCGTTAATTACCGTTGAGTTAGCATTTACAAATGTCGTATAATATGATGTGAGCCAACACTCACTTCTTTAGTTTGCTCTGATGAAGTCTCGAGTCCTACGAGACGAAAGCTCAGCTAATAAAATTATCTACATGGTGTTTCCACAAATGTTTTAATAATTATTAATCACCACCATGCAATCCTTCAAGAATTTAAAAAGTAACTTATCGTAACATGATTTCAACACATAAATTACTTTGAGTGGAATTTTCAGAAATTTTAAATTAATAAACGATTGCGGGATTACGCTCCCACAGATATTTTAAGTTCAATCCTGCTATTACTTTCACGCCATTCCTATGTCACTACCACAATGTAATTAATATATTGAGTGCATGTGCAACAAAATTATAAAAGCTGTGTTTTTGGATGTACTGTAAAATGATATCGCTAAGTTACATGCAGATTGATTGGGAATGAAATTATTTATATTAAGGAAGTGGATAAATTAAGGTCCAACAATTTTAGGTATATTTAGGGTTAGGAATAGGGATATTTAGGGTTAGGATTAGCATTTATGGTTTTTAGTCGCAATTTCATTTATATGTTAAATAGTGATGTCGGACCAGGAGTATTTAGCCTATGGGGGTTAGGGTTTGCTATAACCCTGGCGATGATCGAGAATGAGCTGCATGAAATCTTGTTAGTCATCAGTCACATTAACTGGATAACATGAAGGGAATCGACGTATATAATCGTCCGAATTTTGTTACTTAACCATGCAAATAACCGGAAACCCCAAAACAACTTAGATCCTAGCTAACAACAACAAGATTTCACGCTCATCTTCGATCATCGCCAGGTTTATAGCAAACTCCTATGGGGTCCGGTGTCAGAACGATATCCACAGCGTTATATTGTTGCTCCATCATGTTTTAGAAATATTTATATGATTTCTATCCATGCCGAGGAGGCAAGAATCCTGCAAAAATGGTGATGACGCAGACTGGATGCACACTTTGTATTTGCAAATATGGTGTCACTGACAGTATTTATAAAATATACATATATTATAAAAAAAATAATGTTACTTGGAAGCTACCAGCTGGTACTCACCCTGATTGTCCTGATATTCATAAGGTCTGAGTAGATCTACGGCATCGTCTCTCCCAATTTTTAATAAATGATCAATCAATAACGAAACAGTACTCTCCTTACTATGCATCCACTCAAAAAGTAATTCCTTTGTGGGATTTTTTTCTCTTTCCCAGTTTCGTATATGCTGAACAGAATATTCAAGATGACCAGCTAGCGAACGCCAATCTTTCATGGGAACGTCAGGATTCATAATCATGAACAGCCTTTCAAATATGTCATAAGGTAAAGAAGATACCAAACGATTCTTCTTGCTCTCGTAAGTTGCTGTCTCCATGCTGAAGTTCCTTTTCACTTGCTGAATTTCTCTAGAAATTGATCCCAACTTCAGTCAGTTACATTTTTTCAAAACGTTACATGGTCTTCGACAATTAAAAACCGTTCAAAAACTCTTATATATATTCGTATGGTGATGACTAAAGGGTATGGACGAGAGGTAGTTTTCAAGATGGAAGCCAATACTAAGATTTATGTTAATGTAAGGGTTAGGATTATGGTTAGGTTAGGGTTAGTATTAGGAAACCAGCTTAATTACAATTCGTAAGCATGATGGCGGCCATCTTGAAACACGTCCATACCCTTTAGCCACGACCATAATCGTATAGCCTGCGTAGACGACGGTTGACAGTTGTTATATTGAGATATCACGTCATATAGAAATGGGGAAGAGTGAAGAAACCCTGGTCTATCCCTAATATCCTAACCATAACCCTAACCCCATATCTTAGAAATTAGTGCTACACATCCCAATGGGAAGAAAGTTGGAAGGATGGAAGTGTGTGCTGATTCAGTTCAATCAGCAGTAAATGCAAAAAATGGAGCTAAAAATGAAATATTACCATTTATTTTTTATTTCTATTTTTAGTCTAGCCCTGGCAGTGGTGTGGAAACCATAATACAATAGGTCAGTGCAGTACTTCAATAATGTTTAAAGCAAATGCAACCCCAAATTCAAAGTAAATTTACCTTGTGACAAAAACCAGACCTGTAAGATTGATTGTGTCACTAAAACTTGAATTTCAATGGTGATTGTTTCATTTGTAAGAAATTGTAGAAAAGCTAGTCACCATTCTTACAGATGACAGGTCACCACCTAACTGTATGAACAAGTTTTGTAATTGGTTAATTAATTATTTAATAGAATCAATCACAAAGAAACCAATGACTAACCCAAAACACTTTTGTTCCACAAAGTTCAACATTAGACAGTCAAAATATGAAAAATGTCTTGTACAATATGTATTTATTGCAATTTATTTATTGCAATTTATATAATATATAGAAAACTATTTCAAGCCAGAGTAGCGTTAAACTATGTCTGAGTTTTTATCTTTACCAACATTATGATATTTAATGTATAATAATTTCCTTTATATTCACATCCACCGCAGCGAGGACACGGGTGGTATTTTATTCATTATTAATATCAATACTTTGCACATGAACTACCGTAGACGTGTTTTTTTGTAAATGTGGTTTTTCCTTTACTATCTGAATCTAAGTATAGACTTGTATAGTCGATCATTTCATCTATGATATGAAAGTTACAGGATTTATTGCATTTTCATACGGTCTACAGAAATTTTACCATAAATTATAAATGCATGGTTATATTTATTATTTCATATTTGTTATTTTGTCAATTAAGCTATATATATATAGGCTACACTCGGATTGTATATGCATTCTAAAGCTATTGCACAATTTTCGCAGCGAATCATGAGATCACAGCAGTAGAGAAAAGTGTTATAGAAACATTGTATTCAATGGACTATTAAGTATAGCGACATTTAGACACAAGAATATGACAGCTTAGTTTCGACAACTCCTTATTTCCGTTCTATTGTAGGAGAGCCTTAGTATATGGACATTCATCGCAAACCGGCGATTAACTAATAATTGAGCGTTTAAACATGAGCCTCTAGCAAGTCTGAAATGGGCAACCTTATTCTGCGTTGTGATAATGATACTGAGTTGTACAAATGTCTCCGGTCACACGTTGAGGTGTTGCGATGAATATTCCTTGCATTTTGATTGGCGCCAAAACATTCTTTCTCACCTGCCTTCGTTCTCAGCAAATACCGAATGCCTAAATTATGAGGTTAGGTAACTAATTAGGTGACGAAACTAAAGCTATTAGGCGCACAAGAGGTTGAACATAATAGTATCAAGAGCTTGGCTTGGTTTGAATAGATGATGTATAATTTATGTAAAATATCGCGGGTTGAAGTGTTGGTCGTACGAGGATAAGAGTCGATCGTTGCAAGTCACAACTGTCACTGTCACCGCTATAAATCTAATCCAATCTCATTCAATTTTGATGAGAGTCAATGAAAGTTTCCGAAAGGTTCAAATTAAGGTGAAACGTTTTCCAATGTATACTTGTTGTTGTTGTTTTTTATTCAAACAAACGTTAGAGAAACTTCTCTTGACGGCGATGCGGTATTTCCTGTTTATTATCGTTTGTTTATACTGGATTATATCGCGTAAGACTTTCAATATATTTTATTTACAAAGCGCATTTGCATGGTATAATACCTTCATAAACTCTCATCTTCGTTTGACCAGGAGCCACTTGACATGTAACTCTCATACGAATTATTCAGGGTCCTATTGATAACAACATTTATATTAATGCTGAAGGGATGTCTATCTATTTCTGTATACCGACTTTCATCTTCCTTTGATCAAAGTTTATTTGGTGTACTGCCGAAATAGGGAAGGCCCTTCGTCAAAACGTGAAATGTGTCACAGTCGACAGCAGCGAAACATTAGATCACAGAAGTAGAGTAAAGTGTTATAAAAACATTGTATGTAATGCACAACTACAACATTTAGAGACACGAGGACAGCTAGGTCACCTTGAAATTATGACAACGCCTTCTTTCTGTTCGATTAGCACAGTATTCAGTAGCCCAGTTGAAGTTTTGTAGTCAGGAATAGTGGAATGTTTGAAAACATTCCTTTACTGGCCAATGTGCATCTTTATCATCAAACGGATGACTAATAAATTATTATGAGGTTCGCTAACTTTCGTGAACGAACGAAAGCTATTCCTACACAAGTTTATCAAAACGTTTCAAGATATCTTGGTTTTAAATCGGGGTATATATATATGTACATAAAACTTACCAAATCGTAAATATGACCAAATAAGTTGTCCCTTTACATTGTAAACTGCAGTTAGCTGTTAATGTATTGTTTTGAAGAAGGAAGAAAGAACTATGTGTTTGAGCTTCTTATTAATTTCTTGAATCGTATTAAATTGAATATAGATGTCAATTGTAGCGAAGTTCCGGCTTGTCCGCCTACACGCTATTGTGTTGCTATTTTTGTGAGATAATAAACGCTTTCTTGATACTTGCGGTGAACTTTGTGAAAGAAGAACCTCGTTATAAGAAAGCTCATTTAAAACAACAAATATTTACCATTCTAACTAAACGAAGTAAATATGAAAGAACCGTTTTGCTCTTCCTATATAGTTGGTGTCTTTCTAATTTGGAATTCCAACTGTGTTTTTATCTTGATCAACATCATGATATTTTCCATTTATGTTCAGTCCATAAGCAGCAAGAACATGCACAGACGGTATTTTATTAATTGCAATAGTTTAGACAACTACAACTGTGATTTGTAGCAAATGTTCTCTTTCCTTTGTTATTTGAATCTAACTAGACTTGCTATAGTCGAGCATATCATTTGTCATATTAAAGTTACGTGTTTGAATGCATTCTCATACGTTCTGTAGAAATTGTTACCATATATGGCAAAAATATATGTATTGTTATTTTGTCAGGCTCTATAAGATTTTACAAGTAATATTTGGCATTTCACTCGATTAAACTACATGTTCTAAGGATTTATGGTGAAGCAAATTTCGAGTGTTGAAATATATAAATTTTAAGACCAAACCGGAACTATATATACAGAACTCGTGACCAGGCTCTCGGCAACGGCCTCCGTAGCTCAGTGGTCAGAGCACTGCACTAGCATCGCAGGGTCGCGGGTTCAATTCCACCGGAAGGCCTTGAAGTTGCATTTTTCGCAACTGGTCCCGGTTTGGTCTGAAGTACATATTCTCTATAAGATTTTAGCCTGATTAATATTTTGTCAGGCTATAGTGATAACATTTCGCAATCAATTGTAGGATTGATCCTTCTATTGTCAAAGTGATCATTCGGGTTTCTTCAAATGGTCAACTACACAAACTGTAGATTTAATTTTATATCATACATTCATTCATCACCACTAACAGGACGCATTCAGTTCAATATGTAAATACTAGTTGACAATATCAGTATAGGATCACGCTCCCCCAACTATAGGGACGGAAGTAATTAGCGCCGATACTCCCTTATATGTCCGGGACGGAAGCAATTACCTCTAAGCCTATAGTTCTTTCACCTAATCCTAATGTCGTGTGTAACTTTGAGACCCAAAGCCTGACTTTGCATACTTAGGCTGTTGCGAACGGAATTAATTAGCGTGAAGAACGCTTGACATCCCTCATAGACACCTAACGCTAACCTCTTTCACATTCACATTCACAATAACTAAATTTCATTAATTATTACATCCAAACCATTCCAATTTTACTTCCAACTCCTTGACTCTCGTAGTTGTACAACTGCTTAAAGTGACAATGAGATGAAAATCCGTCTATCCAATTTTTTGATTTTTCTAAAAGTATTTTGTAAATGAAACTGAATGGCTTTCTCGGTTTCTCAATGCGTCATCTCGTTTTAGAGATATTCAGGTTTTTTAAACATGCAAATTAGATGCCCCATGACGCCATTTTCTCGCATAGACAAAATACAATTTACAAAATGAGAAATATCTCTGCAAATAACAAGCATAATGTTTTGAAACTTTGCACATGTATGCCACACAACTATATGAAGTATATTGTCGCCATGAAGATTGCTTGGCGTCAAATCTCTTTCATTTGTAAAACACAAATTGTATATTTCTAAGATTCGTACACACGTAGATATTGTATTGCTAAGATCTAAATCATCTTATTCTTTAAGAAAGATACAGAAACTAAGATTTTAGTTTTTTAGTTAAAATATTACTGCTTCCTAGTGATCTCCATGGCAACAATATACTCTGTACAATGGTGTGGGCACTCATCATTGGCATACATGTGGAAAGTTTCAAAACATTCTACTTGTTATTTGAAGATATATTCCTCATTTTGTGAATTTTATTTAGTCTATGTGAGAAAATGACGTCATAGGCATCTAATTTCCCTGTTTCAAAAACTTGAATATCTCTGGAACAAGATGAGGTATTGAGAAACTGAAAAAGCCATTCTGTTTCACTTTCAAAATACTTTTAGTATTACATCAAAATTGGATAGACGAATTTTTCATCTCTGTAGCACTTTAGATAGAGAACCATTTTGGCAGAATCGTCGTTTATTTCGCTTTTGTGTATAGAGTAAGGAATTTCTACGAGGAAGAAACACTTTGGGAAGCAGTGCGAAGAACTGTTAAGGATTTGACGTCTTCGTATAGGTTTGCAGTGTCATTTCTGTAAAGCGCTCTCAATTCGTCAGAATTTATGCCACAAAAATAAAATAGATATTAATTTGTAGAAAGCTATTAATTTGTAGAATACAATGGTGTCTTTGGTCTTGCGATAAACATAAATCATTAATAGTTATGAAGACCCAGAGGGTTTCACCCGGGGAGATTCAAGTGCAAAGCATTTTATTATTTAAAAAAAACATTTTGCAATTCCAAAAAAGAGATTTCCAGTAAAACAGTGCCAGAAGGTCGTTCGTCAGAGAGTGAAAGTGAACAACACGTTTATATAACTGTTAAAAACATGCACGATTAAATATGATCGAGGCTATGATAAAGTCTAAGTATGCCATATATATACCATATATACTAGTTATAGTTATTGCAACAACGAGGCCACGATTGTTTGTTAATCTGTGATTATTTATTATCGTGTCATAAATACTAACGTTCAATCCTAACCCTAATAAACCCTAATAAACCATAAATAACGGCCATAACACTAACCCCTTGGTCAATCAACAAAAAACTTACAAAATTATGCTACATTACTACATGTAACAAAACCTTAATCCGATTTCCGTTTTTAATATAAAAAGGTTTGAATTTCAAAATATTTAACATGAGAATCACGAAGAGCCTTTCTCGTCCCTATGGCCCCCAGTTGAAGAAGAGAATGATGACGTCAAAGATCACGTGAGACTGCTGTTAATTTTCATGCATGCAGGTATAATGCAAAGTACAATTGTTTATTTGAAAGTGGAAGCACTGTTCAGATCAAGCTATAACTCGAGGTACAAGTTAAGCTACAGGCTTTTCTTATTTGCTCGGATATTGATTGCGAAATCTTGTCACTATAGCCTGACAAAATATCAATCAGGCTAAATTCTTATAGAAATGTTATAGTGAAATGCCAAATATTACTTGTATAATATACCAAGAATCTTATCCCAGCATTACCACCACTATAGGCCCATTTACACTGGCGAGTTTTGGTACGATTTTTCTCATATTAGGGCATGTAATTGAGTGGATGACTCATGAAAGTATAATTTCATATTGTTGGAGGAACTTCAGGCATGTTGTAAAACATGGACTAGTGGACTGTACTGAACTGTACTGGACTGGACTGTTAAAACATGGACTGATAAAACATGGACTGATAAAACATGGACTGATAAAACATGGACCGATAAAACATGGACTGATAAAACATGGACTGGTAAAACATGGAGGGTCAGGATCTTTGTTGTTTTGGGGTTAGCGATTATTTGCTATAAAACATGGATTGGTAAAACATGTAACGTGTAGCTGCGAATGTATGATGTCTACATTAACAAATAATCGCTAACCCCAAAACAACAAAGATCCTAACCCTCCATGTTTTACCAGTCCATGTTTTATCAGTCCATGTTTTATCAATCCATGTTTTATCAGTCCATGTTTTACCAGTCCATGTTTTATCAGTCCACAGTCCAGTCCATGTTTTACAACATGCCGGAACCTCAACCAAATAATTCATTTACTTCTTTTGTTTGTGGTATCAACATGTCCGTCAAAAAACCTTTGTGTTCTGCGTCTCAAGGGATCGATTGCAAACCATCCATAGCTTTGCACAAAGGGTCAAATAGTTTTGTAAGTCATGAATCCACTCGATCGTATGCACCAGGAGGAGAAAATTCGTACCAAAAACTCGCTAGTGCATGTAAATGGACTTTATATATATATATATATATAACTCGTGACTAGGCGCTCTGCAACGGCTTCCGTAGCTCAGTGGTCAGAGTACTGCACTAGCATCGCAGGGTCGCGGGTTCAATTCCAGCCGGAAGGCCTTGAAGTTGCATTTTTCGAAACTGGTCCCGGTTTGATCTTAAAATGTATATATTCCAACACTCGAAATTTTCCTTCACCATAAATCCTGAGAACATGTACAGTAGTTTGATCGAGTGAAATGCCAAATATTACCTGCACAATCTTATAGAGCCTGACGAAATAACAAAAAAATATATGACCGGGATAAAATGAGGCTCGTGATATCTGTTTTAGTATCTTTATTGAACAGTATTCTTTACGAAAAAACGGCGATAAACGAGGGCGACATGGCGCGGGCAACACACCCAAGAATACTCTATAGTGTTCTGGAAACTGCAGCTTTATGTCCACTTTGTTTGAGAGCGACTTCGTTCAATCCTAACCGCATGGTCTGTGTGATCGAAAACTACAAAAACCATCTTCAATCCTATTGGCTAACATACGCCGGAAACAAAGTAAACGTGGTGAAGCGGAAGTGAAAAGACAGGTAGCCTGGTACATATAATATGTTTACCCTATATGGTAAGAATTTCTACAGTTGTGTGAGAATGCAATCAAACCCGTCACTTGCTTGACTATACAAGTCTAGCTACTTTATTCAAATAAAATAGGAAAGACAACATAGTAGTTGTCTATTGTAATTAATAAAATACCGTCTGCGTTCTTGCTGCGGCGGTCTGAACATAAAAGGAAAATATCATGTTGTTGGTCAAGATAAAAACACAGTTGGAATTCCAAATTAGAAAGTCAATTACACAATTACTGCAGTGATATATAGGAAGAACGAGAAGGTTCTTTCATATTTACTTAGGTAGAATGGTAAATATTTGTTGTTTTAAATGAGCTTTCTTATAACGAGGTTCTTTTTTCACAAAGTTCAAAAGTATCAAGAAAGCGTTTATTATCTCAGGAATATAGCGACACAATAGCGTGTACGTAGGCGGACAAGGCGGAACTTCGCTACAATTGACGTCTATATTCAATTTAATAGCATTCAAGTAATTAACACGAAGCTCAAACATATGGTTCTTTCTTCCGTCTTCTAACAACACATTAACAGCTGACTGCAGTTTACAATGTAGAGGGACAACTTATTTGGTCATATTTATGATTTGGTAAGTTTTATGTACATATACCCCATTTGAAACCAAGATATCTTGAAACGTTTTGATAAACTTGTGTACGGAATTGCTTTCGTTCGTTCACGAAAGTTCGCGAACCTCATAATAATTTATTAGTCATCCGCTTGATGATAAAGATGCACATGGACCAGTAAAGGAATTTTTTCAAACATTCCTCTATTCCTGACTCCAAGTCTTTAGCTGAGCTACTGAATACTGTATTAATCGAACAGAAAGAAGGCGTTGTCATAATTTCAAGATGACCTGTACTTGCAATAGTCCATCACATACAATGTTTCTATAACACTTTACTCTACTTCTGTGATCTAATGTTTCGCTGCTGTCGACTTTGACACATTTCACTTTTTGACGAAAGGCCTTCGCTCGAAACATTACACCTACTAATCGATTTGTAATTTATAAACTTTGATCAAAGGAGGATGAGAGTCGTGGTTTACAGAGATAGATAGACACCTTTATTTATTCTATTCAGGGTAATCCCTTAATCATTACAATAAATGATGTTATCAATACCACAGACTTCCCAAGCTTGCGGCACATTTATTATTATTGACTCTTTATTTACGATCGATTTTAATGGACTTGCAACGGGAATTCATTCGATTTCGTTAAATCTGTGTAATTTAGTGTGAAATCTAGCGCAGTTTACAGCGATCGGTTGCGGCACTTTTAATGGACTTGCAACGAGGAATCATTCGATTTCGTTAAAATGCTAGAATATTGCCATAAATTAAGAAATAAAGTTCACTTTATTTCTTATTAAGTCGTAGTTGTCGTTTCTGTGTAATTCATTTGGTGTGAAAGCTGGCGCAGTTGAGGCATTTACAGCGAGTTCGGTATCTGGCCATGTTGTTCCTCACTATAAAATAGGCAGGAGACTGCCGCTCACGAAGCCCACGTATCGACTCCACAAATCGTTCTCTAGGAGCCGCTTTACGCGCCCAATCGCGAAGAAAACAACAAATCAATAAAGTACAGTAAATTTACAATCAGATACTTTGTCCTCAGGAATCGATACACAGATTTAGTAAGATAAAATTCCAATATAATTCAGTTGTTTGACGATCTGCCATCCTGCCTTCCCTATTTTATAGTGAGGAACAACATGGCCAGATACCGAACTCGCTGTAAATGCCTCAACTGCGCCAGATTTCACACTAAATTACACAGAAACGACAACTACGACTTAATAAGAAATAAAGTGAACTTTATTTCTTAATTTATGGCAATATTCTAGCATTTTAACGAAATCGAATGATTCCCATTGCAAGTCCATTAAAATATATCGTACATAAAGTACTCCAATATCATAATAATAAAAGTGCCGCAACCGATCGCCGTAAATGCCTCAACTGCGCTAGATTTCACACTAAATTACACAGATTTAACGAAATCGAATGAATTCCCGTTGCAAGTCCATTAAAATAGATCGTAAATAAAGAGTCAATAATAATAAATGTGCCGCAAGCTTGGGAAGCCTGTGTCAATACGAGCCCTAAAGCATTCGTTTGAGAGTTTATGAAAGTATTAATATTAGCGCTTTGTAAATAAAATGTTTTGAAAGTCTTCGCGATATAATCCAGTATAAACAAATGATAATAAACAGGAAATACCGCATCACGGCCAAGAGAAGTTTCTCTGACGTTTCGTTGAATAAAAAACAACCACAACAAAGTACATTGGAACGTTTTACCTCAATTTGAACCTTTCGGAAACTCTCATTGACTATCATCAAAAGTTAACTATGTGAGTGGATTAGAGTTTATAGCGGTTATAGGAACGTGACAGTTGCGACTTGCGTCGATTGACTCTCATGCCCGTACAACCAACAGCTTAAAACTGCGATATTTTACATAAGTTATAGTATACACCGTCCATCTATTCAAACCAAGCCAAGGTCCTTGATACTATTATGTTTAACCTCTTGTGCGCATAATAGCTTTAGTTTCGTCACCTAATTAGTTACCTAACCGGCTCATAGTTTAGGCATTCAGTATTTGCTGAGAACGAAGACAGGTCAGAAAGAATGTTTTGGCGCCAATCAAAATGCAAGGCATATTTATCGCAACGCCTTGACGTGTGACCGGAGACATTTGTACAACTCAGTATCATTATCAACGCAGAATAAGGTTGCCTTTTCAGCCTTGCTAGAGGCTCATGTTAATCACTGGCTTGCGATGAATGTCCTATACTAAGGCTCTAAAGACCTACAATAGAACCGAAATAAGGAGTTGTTGCGATCTGAAGAGTGACAAATCCTTGTGTACTCTAAATGTCACTACTTAATATAGTCCATTGAATACAATGTATCTATAACATTTTACGTCTCTACTTCTGTGATCTCATGTTTCGCTGCAAAAGTTGTGCAATAGCTTTAGCATGCATAACCGCATGGAATATAGATTGCGGTGAAGTATTACCTATAATATATAGGGCTTGACAAAATAACAAATAATAGTTTCACCATCATGCATATAATTTATGGTAAAAATTTCTGTAGACCGGATGAGAATGCAACAAATCCCGTAACTTTTATTTCACAGATGAAATGTTCGACTATACAAGTTTATACTTAGGTTCAGATAGTAAAGGAAAAATCACATTTTCGATAAAATACGTCTACGGTAGTTCATGTACAAAGTATTGATATTAATATTGAATAAAATACCGCCCGTGTCCTCGCTGCGGTGGAGGTGAATATAAAGGGAAATATCATAGTGTTGGTAAAAATAAAACTCAGTTGGAATTCCAAATTACCATGTCAATGACACCAAACGTAGGAAAAGCAAAACGGTTCTTTCAGATTTACTTAGTTTAAAACATATTAAACGACGTATATATACATGTAGTTATAACGGTAAACATTACTAGTCTTTTTAAGTCAGATACACTTCACATTAATACGAAACAATATAGTGGGCAAAACGAAGCCCAGAGATCAAACGCGTGTGTTAGAGAAGCTGTCGTTGATAGTGGTGCTATGAGGCGGAAATACTAGCTTTGGATAACCTGAAAAAAGAGGAAATCGAAGAGATTTTCGACTTGACGATACCAAGAAACGCGAAAGGAAGTAATGAAGAAAAATGTATTAGATTCGCCATATGTAACGTACTTACAAATAATAGACACAATAAACAATACGTTTAACAATGGCAGACGATCTACAAATTAACAGAGTTATCCAATTACTCTGGGCCCTTAGACGTATACAAAAGGTAGAACATTAACAATATAAAAATATATCGCACTACAATATGAATATTACCTACAATAAGAAATAGGACCAGGGAGAGAGACTATACGAACAGAGTTAAATTTAAGACAAATAGATTTGAACGAGACAGAGCAACGGGTAAAAACGAGACCGAGAGATATCAAACGAAGCTCTCGTTACAGGATGGAATATCACGAAGCTTTGGATAACCTGACAAAAGAGGAAATCGAAGATATTTCACTTGAGGATATCAAGAAACGCGAAAAAGAAGTAATGAAGAAAAATGCATGGCAAGTGGCAAAAGATGAGGTATCTATAAAGGATACAACATATGAGCCACGCCGTCCAGCCTGTCCACTATGATGCAATCGTCCTTGGCACCAAAAATAGATCTACACTTCTTTTTTATGAATACAGAACATTTGAGACAACTCGTTTACTCGGCAGAATCAAAACTAAATCATAGATAGCGGGATCTACATACTTCAAGATTAGTATAACTGTATCGCGAATATCTTAAAGAGGATATCAATGAGTGGTCATGGAAGCATTGGGGATATGAATATCTGATAATGAAGCTTTACCAGAATATATGTTACCTCCAGCCATGTGACCAAACACCAACAGCAGCATCAGATAGTGCCCGAAGGGAAGTAGACGACTTCCAGTCAAGAGTTCAAATAAAAAAGCACCTTGCTAAGAAAATATCTTGCGCAGCTTCATTACCATTACCAAAAAAAAAAGACTTCAAAAGACCAAACGCACTTATACCAGAAAAAAAGAAGAAAGAGGCTCAAGTATATACATGTCTTACGGGGATTACAACTGGGTAGAAATGTTCCACATCAGAACACTTAACAAATTGACTGTTCCTGGTTCTTAGAAAGGCTTAGTTTAGCACGAAAACATGAACAAAAACAGAAAATACAAGTCATTACAGCCTGGTAGGCCGTGAAGTCAATCTCGATCAAAGCGATCACGACAGAGACCAAACAAATGAAAAGGATGATGGTGGTGTAGACAATGATGAAGAGCTAGACTCTAGCGATTCTGACATTGAAGATGATACAGGTGGTTTGGACAATGATCAATATGTGGTTCTGTCTGAAGTTGAAAATTCCAGCTCGAACAACGATAGTGAAGGAAAAAACAGATATAGTGAAGGAAAAACCAGAGTTGGAGGACTGGCAACAACATATATCAAACTCTGGCGACTCTGATTAAGCAATATATTTGTGAAAAAGGTCTAGAACCTAATAGGAGACAAAAAATATTATATTGTAATTCAACTAAAAGTCTTTGCAAGGTATAACATGTTAATATGTAACGTTTTTGTTTGCTTTTTATATTGCAAATAACGAATCGTACAGTATATGAAACATACTGTATTTTGAGAAAAATAAAAAGAATCATATCAAGTTGAAAGTGATCCATGACTTTCCAGCCTTTTTGTCTTGTAGTAAATTTTCAATGTAGGGGTAGCCCATCACTAGAGATTTTTGACCCAGGCCTTGTTCCAAGGGTGTCCATTAGTAATTATGTCTGTAATTAGGAACTACAAAAATTATTATTATGATTTAATTTTTCCAGCCCGCTGTAATTTATTACCGATCCTCAACCCTATCTAGACTGGTGGGGCGGACGGGATCTGCCCGCGTAATTTTAAATGCATATATCTCAATAATGGTTGCAGCTACAACTCTAATATTTCACAACTTTTCATAGAAATACATTGTCAGTATGGGCAGAAAAAATGGTGAAAAAAATATTGGGTAAAAAAATGTTACAGAGTATTCCGGATAAATTTTATTAAATATTCAATGTCATTACTAACACTGAATTTCAACAAAACATTTTCATTATAATAGAAACAATAACAATAAGAACATATCGATTAAGATAAATCTATAAACAGAACAGTAAGAAAAACCCTTTTTGGACTGCTTCAAATCCGAATTTTTGAACGATGACGTCATAATGACGTCACAATTTGTTGCAATGACAATAAAAATATAACGTATATTCAGTGTTACCATGCCATCAACCTGTGAAAATTTTATTGGCATACATCTAATAGGTTTGGAGATATTTCCCGCGGCAGCCCCCCCCCCCCCCCAACCCCGGAAGAATAAAAAAGCCCAGTCTAGGTAAGGTTAACGACTTTCCCAAAGCCTTGCGTCGGTGCAAACAATATTTTTGAAAAATATTGTTGATAAATGTAGGTGAGGTCTGTTGAGATAGGTGAGACCTTATACGTTAAGCGCAAAAACTCTCAAATAGCTTCCAAACAACCCGTTGCGGACGTCCATAACCATTATACTTTATTCTCTCGACAATATAGGTTTATCTTCAACAATTCAGAATTCTGAAATACCATAGCTGGATTGAAATAAAAATTGCAGAATGTATACTTTTTGTGCAGCAGTGTCAGCATATCCTCTGTAAGGTAAGTTGCTTTATTTATTTATTTATTTATTTACTGTCGAGGTCAATATAAAGGTTTTTCACGATCATGTGATGGCAGTGATACTAAAATTTGTTGCGTGATGATCTTACGAAGTTCATATACTTGAATATTTATTACCGGTATCTATAGCTTTGACTGGCAAGTCCAAATAACGCAATAGATGAGTGAGAATATCCAACGTTATTTTGACAGTTATTTGGACTCTGCTTAGCCAATATGTATGCTCTAGTGCATGTCACACAATACTGAATATGAAATTTTAATATTGATATATAGTTTGATGATAAACATGCAACTGTGCACAGAACGCATGTATATTTTACTCCTCGTTTATATTTTGATATGCCTCATCATTCACTCATTAGTATCTCCTAATTGGGGCTCGTCAGCTCGTTGAAGCTGATGACGTCCTAACGCATCCAAAAAGGAATATGAGCATTCATTGGAATGATAAATTTGGGATATAACAAACTACTATCAGTATGAAAGTGTTGTGCTGAGTAGGCAGAGTAGAAATACAAATCGAATACTCACTCTAATAGATCGTTGTTTGCCAAAATAGTGTGTAAGTGGTCTAACGTTTCTCTTGAAGGCCTTGATTTCACTCTGTAACGAAGGCCTTGATTTCACTCACTAACGAAGGCCTTCATTTCAATCTCTAACGAAGGCCTTCATTTCACTCACTAACGAAGGGCGTTCGTTTCACTCTCTAACGAATGGCCTACATTTCACTCTCTAACGAAGAGCCTTCATTTCACTCTCTAACGAAGGGCCTTCGTTTCTCGCTGTAACGAAGGGCCTTCATTTCATCCACTAACGAATGGCCTACATTTCACTCTCTAACGAAGGACCTTCATTTCACTCTCTAACGAAGAGCCTTCATTTCACTCTCTAACGAAGGCCTTCATTTCACTCACTAACGAATGGCCTTCGTTTCACTCTCTAACGAAGGCCTTCATTTCACTCTCTAACGAAGGGCCTTGGTTTCACTCTGTAACGAAGGCCTTCATTTCACTCTCTAACGAAGGCCTTCATTTCACTCTCTAACGAAGAGCCTTCATTTCACTCTCTAACGAAGGGCCTTCGTTTCTCTCTCTAACGAAGGGCCTTGGTTTCACTCTGTAACGAAGGCCTTCATTTCACTCTCTAACGAAGGCCTTGATTTCACTCACTAACGAATGGCCTACATTTCACTCTCTAACGAAGGGCCTTCGTTTCTCTCTCTAACGAAGGGCCTTCATTTCACTCACTAACAAAGGGCCTTCGTTTCACTCTGTAACGAAGGGCCTTCATTTCATTCACTAACGAAATGGCCTTCGTTTGAATCTCTAACGAAGGGCTTTCATTTCACTCTGTAACGAAGGGCCTTCATTTCACTCTGTAACGAAGGCCTTCATTTCACTCGCTAACGAATGGCCTTCATTTCACTCTCTAACGAAGGGCGTTCGTTTCAATCTCTAACGAAGGGCCTTCGTTTCACTCTCTAACGAAGGGCGTTCGTTTCAATCTCTAACGAAGGACCTTCATTGCACTCTCTAATGAAGGACCTTCGTCTCACTCTCTAACGAAGGCCTTCATTTCACTCTCTAACGAAGAGCCTTCATTTCACTCTCTAACGAAGGCCTTCATTTCACTCACTAACGAATGGCCTACATTTCACTCTCTCTAACGAAGGGCCTTCGTTTCTCTCTCTAAAGAAGGGCCTTCATTTCACTCACTAACGAAGGGCCTTCGTTTCACTCTCTAACGAAGGGCCTTTGCTTGAATCGTTATAGAGCTCCTACACATTATTTCCGCAGCACCGCCAACTTTTAGAATATTTGAAAAACGTATATACCATAGTGATTGGTAATAACCTTAGAACGTTCTGAAAACTAGGCTGCTTATATATAAACACATTTACCAAAAATCTAACAATGGCGTAATGTTGGAGCAAAGGAAGAGAAAAAGAGATGAGTTCTTAGAAGAATTGTTTAAAGATTTGAGAAAAAATAGGCTTAAAAGAAAAGAGCACGATGCATTTCGGCAGACAACTTATCTTCGCGTGAGCGGGGATATCTAGTTAAAATAAAGACATTGAAAACAAAATATTTTTGTCTGTATAAATCAGAATCTGAGAGCTTAATATGGACAGATCCATTACCTTTAATAGCATAGCGTCTGGCTTCTATTCATCGCTCAAAATGCGCACAAGCCAACCAAATTTGACTCACAAATGATTGCAAATGAGCTATTTCTTTTGTTATGGTCGCAATAATTATGGGTAAAAGCGAACAAACATGGGTACTTACGTCATCTCCACCGAGTGAGTGCTGTTGAAAGGAAGAGCGCGATTTTGAAAGGATTTTTAAGTTAGTCTCACAATAGGTTTCGGCGCATTGTTCGTTGGATAATAGGTTCTTGCCGATGGAGGAGTCACAAGTAATTAATGAATTGGAACGGCATTGTCTCTTGGGGATGGTTTTGTTTTGTTACGAATAACACTAGGCACATGTTGTTTGATCACTCAGCCCTTGGGTTGTTCTACCACCTAGAAAGAACCGCACTCGCAAGTAAATTAATAAACAACCGGTAGAAAAAGGCAACTAGAAATTCCTTAGGCGTTGTTGAAAATATACGTCTAAGTTTACTCGCGAAAAAGTACTCCGTGATTTGTTTGATATCTTTCTCAAAATTCTCTAATATTTCACCATCCACGGATCGGAAGCTTTAAATAAACCGGACATTTGCGTGGCCCTATATGAAAGGCTCTTTAGTTGGTTCATGATCTTATCTAATAATCGTCCAGGATAACCATTTGACGAGAAAATGGATTGAAAATCAGTAAGGTCACCTTACATGCCGGAACCTCAACCAAATAATTCATTTACTTCTTTTGTTTGTGGTATCAACATGTCCGTCAAAAAACCTTTGTGTTCTGCGTCTCAAGGGATCGATTGCAAACCATCCATAGCTTTGCACAAAGGGTCAAATAGTTTTGTAAGTCATGAATCCACTCGATCGTATGCACCAGGAGGAGAAAATTCGTACCAAAAACTCGCTAGTGCATGTAAATGGACTTTATATATATATATATATATAACTCGTGACTAGGCGCTCTGCAACGGCTTCCGTAGCTCAGTGAGTAGTAGGAAAGTGCGGGTTTCACCCCATTTCGAGAAAGTGGGTTCGTGCCGCACCTGGGTTCGTACCCTCAACCCCTCCCACAACAGTGTTAACTCTACGTCCCGAACGATGTTTCCCGACTACGTTTTCCAAGATGGCGTCGCCACGTGTTCGTCACGTGTTTCAAAAAAAAAAAAAAAAATTCCAACATGGCCGCCACCAAAATCTAAGATGACGTCATCCACCGAACATGTCCCGACTACGTTTTCCAAGATGGCGTCCCGAACGATGTTTCCCGACTGCGTCCCGACTACGTTTTCCAAGATGGCGTCGCCGAACACTTTCCGAACATGTTCCAAAAAAAAAAAAATATTCCAACATGGCGTCGCCACGTGTTCGTCAAAATTATTTTCCAAGATGACGTCATGTTGTTTTTTTTTTCCCCAAGCCACCGCCAGCCTACGTGTTCAGAAAACATTTTTCAAAAATTCTGTCCCAGCTTTTTCGCCTCAAAATTTCCCCACATTTCCCCAAAGTTTCCCAAAATTCCAAGATGGCATCCATTTCCATAAAAAACAAAACTAGAAATAAATCATGGGTTGTCTATCTAGTAAAAACAAGAAACAACCAGTTCTAACTAGTCGACTACCACCACGTGACATGATCTCCAACACGCACCGAAGAGTGAAACTCGGAGTGAAGTTTGGTAAAGAGAACACGAATTTCGAAGTAGACTTCCTTGCTGGATACGAGAGTCATACTGATAAAAAATTCTCGACGGGACTTGAACCAAAAGAAGACACCGTCGAAGACATAGAGGTTTCATAATTTGAGAAAATTATGAAAATATATTTTAGTCAAAACTCGCTCTCTTACACGAAGAGCATTTACTCATTACCTATTTTAAACTACTTCTTGATTCTGTAGTGTCCCAAAGCCAGCGTGTTAATACCATCCGGTAAGATGTGTCGCTTGTCGTCATTTGCACTTAGCGCTTTCTTGTTTACGGCCTCCGTGTAAATCTCATGTCCACGTGATCTGAACACGTTCATAGATTTGAATATTGGTTCGCCAGTGAACAAGCAATCTCTATAGTCGTTGAACGTGATGTCTTTGTCGACCACACCCTTCTTAACTCCCTTACACTTTTTCTGATCATTTCGTAGTGTCCTGAGAGCGTACAACTTCGATCGCAGTCCAACAAATTCTAGAACCTGTTCTCCGTGATGTTCGTCTTTCATCATACCGATCACTTTCTTGTTAAGACCTATTGGAATACAGCTCGGATGGTTCTTCGCGTAACCGGATGTGTCGAACATCTTCTCAACGTCATCGCTAATGTCTTTATAGAAGTCGTCTGTGAAGATCTCGTACATGAGACTGTCGGTGTCTGTGAAGAGTAGTGTGGCTTTATCCCCATACTTAGGCTTGATATAGTCGTAGTGGAATTTATACATGATGGTTTTGCTGAGATCCAAGATAGACATTCCAAGATAGACTGGCTTGTTGAAAACCACTTTGGTTCTCTTCATGTGAACGGCGACCAAATTCTCATCAAAAATAGTCCTGTGATGATAATTAGGCTTGGCGACGAGCTTCCTCATCTTCTCCTCCGTGGTGACTAACTGTATATCAACCCTGTTTCTGATATTTTCCATGGTCTTCCCAAACACGCTATTGTTCATTAACTTGAAGAAGTCCTTCTCGAACTCGTTCTTTGCTGCTGTCCTAAGTCGTGTGTTGAGGTCGATATATGGTTTCATCCATGCGCTCTCGAAGAATGTAATCCCACGGTGGATCCTCGTGAGTTTCGACCCCAGTCTGAGATAGAGCTCGAGGTTTTTCTTATGGATCACATAGTTAGTCTTGTTGTTCAGGTTCGGGATGAGTTTCTCTATCCCGTTAACCATGACTCTTTCCGGTGCTAGCGGGTATTCATTATGGGGGTCATGAAGTTCTTCTAGATATTCTAGATCTACTTCTAGAATGCATGGCATGTCTCTCCAGTTCTCTAGCTGGTCTTCAGTCATCCACTTAAAACCATGCGTTGGGAGTGGTTCACACATAGCTCCGCCGTAGAGATTGTTCGCGTCTAGGTATGGCAAAAACACGCTTGGTTTTGTAGGATCATATAGTGATTCACCAGTCCGTTCCGCACTGTTGACATGATCCATGAACTTATTGTTCGCGACAGCGTGTCTTTTGATGATGGTGCTAACCCCACCACGAACCCCAGATTCCACCATCAAGAGCATGTCTATATCAGTCAGTAACTCTAGCTCCTGTTCTGTGACTTTCAACAACGCGTCCCAAGCTAGTCCAGGTGAGGTGAAGTAGAATGCTGGATCTAGTTTGTAGTGGGTCTTACACGTCTTCCTAAAATTCTGAAAGACGTCCTCCAACAACATCACATCTGTCATCAGGTATAAGTCGTGATATTCACGCATGGTTTTCATGTCGAAATGCTTCCAAACTTTCGTGGCGTGTTGGTAGTCTTCTTCAGAGATGTCGGTGTTATTCAGTTTCGAGCTAAACTTCTCTATAGTTGGTAGCCGTCTCTCGTCGAGAGATGACAACCCAGTCATGTGTTCATATGGATAGACACCTTTCTTTGAGACCAAGTCGAAGTTGTCACCAAACACTCTTTTGGTCGACACTAGATCATCACTATCGAGGTTTTTAATCAACTTGTCTAGGCTAGAAGCCATGAACTTAAAGCTATCAATGAACCTAATCTCCCGTTTGACGGGTCGCTCTTTGCCATCGTTATCTGTCTCATGGTCGACGACGATGTCCTTACTGAATGAGATATACTTCTCCTCATTGTTCGGGATGCATTTGATGTCACCCTCTGTAACACTTAGGTTTTTCACAAAGAGATGAGAGTCGTAACCGGACAAGTTATGAAAAATAACCGGAATGAACTTCGGTAGCTTATATCTCAAGTTACAGCTGCTATGAGCAGCTCCGCGGTACTTACCCGTGAGATGACAGTGGTCTCTAACTTTTCGATCTGGGTTACCTTTCTTAGTTTTTTGAGTCCAGTCTTTCCCACACAACCAACACGTCTCACTACTATCGTGAACTCGTCTGTCATCTGGTCCGTAGATCATCTCTTTCGCGACTTTAAACTTCTCGTAGACGTTTTTCACGGCTCTCTCCACTTCCACGACGAATTTCTCACCGACGTTTTCACCTTCGGTTTTTTTCGTGTAGAGATATGGTTCTTCATAGTGGAGTGAGTCATCGTGACATTTTAGGTGAAAACAAAATCCTGATGGTGTGTGATGTTGATACTTAGTCGTTGAGCTAGACTCTGGGTTGTTGACACATCCGTCGATAGGCTCGATGAAGCTCTCGAAATCCGCGTATATCACGAACGGCACGTCTTGTGTTTTGTAGACGTTTTTGAACGTTATGGTACTACCCTCTTCTGGCATTTCAGTTTTAATACTGTCTACGCTTGAACAACGCTCGACGTGTTTGTCTAGAACTTCCTGCGAGGTGAAATTATTTAGACAGCGAAAACAGAAAAAAGTTTTACACTTATGTTTACTTTTTGTGCTAGACAACAACCGGCTCATGTTTTTGATCCACGCGTAGTGTGAGTTAACCGTTCCGTCTTCGCCCTGTTCCGTGATGAGTAACAGGTTGATGGTGTCTTTCGAGTCACCTCCGATGAGAAGTGGGTAAACACCGGTTTTCTCTTCATATGCAAACACGTTGATATTAATCTTATTGTTTTTCGTAAACTTTTTAATGTCTGACAATGGTGTGGGGAACGAGATTCCACTCCAGTCAAACTTCTCACTCTCTATTCGCAAGTTTTTACTTAACCGATCCGCGTGTTTTTCTTTCAACGATCTTGCGGCTGTGATGGACCACTTGAAACACTCGTTATCGTTCTTGTTTTGAACGTTGACGATCGCGAGTTTTTTGACCAAAGCTGCTGGTGTCGGAATATATGATGACGCACTTATTGGCTTATATGTGTCGATATATATGTCTAGTTTCACGACACGTAGGACTCTCCAACCGCTTCCTTTTTTCAAGTAAGTCGACAAGTTTTCCAAAATTTTCCCGACAGACTTGTCATATAACTCATCCATATCAGTCCCATCTAGCGTGATGTTCACGAGAGAGCGAAACATCGCGACCGCCTCGACAGGTCCAGCGTCGGTCGTTCTCACCATGACACACTCCAGCGCGAGTTTTGTCTTTAATCCACTCCGCTTCTCCACTTCGCTAGTCCAAAGATCGATCACCGACGCTTTTGTGTTCGCTAGGAACGTCTTTGGATCCACTTTTTCTGGCGCGTCGATTGTAAAAGTCTCCGAAAATCCACGAAGAGACGTCTCTGACTTTTTCACAACATGGTCTTCAGCGTCGTGAAACTCGTCGTCTTCAGCATCGTGGAATACTTCTTCAGGTTGACTTTTAAACAATGTGTTCACTTTGTTTTTCAATGTCGTGAACGCAGACGTGACTTTGTTTCTAACTGGTTCTGGTGTATGATCGACAAACCAATTAGACCATTCGCCAAGTTTTTCTCGCATGTAAGATTTCGGTGGAGCACTAGTTGGTTCTGGAGTTCCAGCGATCCAGTTGTACCACTCTGAAACTTTTCGTTTAATATACGAAGTCATCTCTTTATTGTAGTGTTTCTTTAAATAACAAAAAAATCGATTTCTTTCAAAAGACCAATTTGTCTTTTGAAAAATTTTTTCGTATTAGTCAGACTCGTAACCCAAGTCTTCATTGTTGTCTCGATTTAAAAACTCTTCATACATGTCGTCGTCTAAGAGACCAAGTAGAAAATGGAAAATTTGACTAAAGTCATCATGGTTGTCAACGAGTTCAACGAGTAAGTTTAAAGTGAGTTCACCATCGTCGTTCGTGTAAAGTCTATTGAAATTTTCAAGTTGATCGTCTCGACCACGACGTCCTTGTGCCAACCATTCGAATAACAGAACGAGTCTTAATTGTCTATTACGTTCATTTAACCAAGTACTACACACCACTTCAATAAGTTGTTCTTTTTCAAACATCATATTGTCTTTACCTCTTCTATTTATTTAAAGAGTCGATTCTTTAAACGAAGTCTTTAAACGAAGTCTTTAGACAAAGTCTTTACGAAACATATACGTAACGTCATCAACCACGAGACTTTTCCCTTTTTTTATGCGATACGTAATTGACCCAGCGAATAATTTCAAACTATTGGCTAATTCAAATATACTTTTATACCTCGTTTCTTCTCCAGTATCTACGTTAGTTTTGATCACAATTTGTGCTGGTTTTCCACCCTTACAGTGATCGTACCTCTTTGGTATTTCTACGGGTTTCATCTCTAACGCTTCTCGAATTTCGCTATGACTTGCATTACACTTCAGTTTCACACCACGTTCTTTCGCGATAGCTTTTAGATCTTTCAAAGATTGGTGGTTGTCCTTTTCTTTTTTTGGTTTTGGTTTCCTTATGTATTTTACTTTTGGTTTTTGAATTTTGTTGAGTGATCCTTTCGGTCGTGTCATCTCTTTATTATAGCATATGCTTTAAGTTCGTTTTGGAATCGTTTTGGCTAGGAGGTCGGAAATTCTATCCCACTCTTCTTCAAGAGTGAGCACAGGTTCTATAGGGAAGTAATAGTTTACGAGTTCACTAACCATGTAAATAACAGTGTTCATTTATTGTTTCCAAACATTTCTGTTTGGGAACCATACAGTTCTTAGAAAGCTACGCGTTTACGTTTTGTTTTACTCTTTTTCTTTTCATCTAAGATTACTATTTCATGAAAATATAACTGTAAATGAGCTACTTCATCTTTGATGAACACACTACTTAAGTCAACAGCTGCGTTCACTTTATACTTTTCGAGCTTGACTAGATCACCAAACTCCACCTCCTCGTCGTCCTCTCTGTACGCCGAGAACAAGTCTGGGTCTGCTTTTACGTACACCTTGTCCTTATATATACCGCTTTTTACCTCGGTGACGACGATGTCTTTGTCTACAAGACCTTTGAGACACTCCTCTCCAACTTTCTCTAGAGTCTCCAACTGTTCGTCGCTGAGAGTCAATGAGGCCGTGAACTTATTTTTGTCAAATTTGCTTTTTTGAACTCCAAACGTGAAGACATCCTTGAACAAAATAGGTTCCATTGCAACACTCACTGTAGCGTTTCCGTACTTCTTATTCTCAACAAGCTTTCCAAATTCAATACTCATCTCTTTTATTATAATGTTATTTTCTCTTTAAATTAATCTCGATTTAAAAAAAAGTAATCATAAGTTTTATAACCAACCCATCCTGCGCTTACAAACATCACTCCTTCTGTTATCGACAAATAATCTTGCATCTCTAGTGATGGCGTGTAGTAATCACGAAGTTCTGGTTTTTTGCGAAATGTTGCGGACAACAAGTCAAGAGCTGCGTTCGTGTCGTTTATGTTGCGGTTCGCGTCCGACAAAGCAAGTCGTAGTCTCGCAAGTTTGTCGCGATGCTCAACCTCTTCCTCGTTCCACAATTCTTTCTCTCGCGCGAGTTTCTCTACTGCAAGGTTGTGGCGCTTCATCTCTTCACCATACTTGTTCCCGTCTAGACTTTTGAACAAGAACCCTGCACCAGCGAACGCGAGTGCGTTAAATAGTCCTCCTGCCATCATGGTTGTCATTTATCTTAATAAATATGTTCACTGGAGTACGATCACGACAATCACATTTAGAAGAGTGTACGACTAGAGTTCTCAAACTTGAGAAAAAAGTCGTAGAGTTAGAGGAGTACGCAAAGTTTCGCGTAGAGAAAATAAAAACTCTGGAGTTTGAGAATAAATATTTTAAAAGTCAACAGGGTGTTATGTTTCAGGGTAAGAAATAAGTAGAACTTAGCATACGTGTCACTAGCTTTTGACTAGAATTTAGCATACGTGTCACTAGCTTTTGACTAGAATTTAGCATACGTGTCACTAGCTTTTGACTAGATTTGACTAGATCTAACTACATAGATAAAGATGGAGACCATAACGAATAACAATCCGGTGAAAATTAAAGATCCTCGACGCGTAGCTTCAGGTAAAAAACTCGCTGCGATTAGTAAAGCAGCGAAAGAGAAAAAAGCTCGTGAAAGACTCGAAGGGGAGGGAGATGAACGAAGTGAACGAAGTGAAAGCGGTTTTAACTTTGGCTACGTTATTGGAACAGTCGGAGCTATTACAGGGATCGGTGCACTATATTACGCGTATAAACAAGACAAGTCTCAAGACAAGTCTCAAGACAAGTCTCAAGACGAGGAGGATCCTAAACCAGTCTCTACCCTAGAGAGTTTTGACTAAATGAAAAAAAAGAAAAACCACTATAATAAAAGGATGACAGATCGCAAAGTAATCATGAATGAAGTGTATGACACGTTACTCTACGTCGCCGCCGCAGTTGGTGTTAGCATGGTATCAAAGAAAGTTTTTGGAGAGTCTCTAGGCGCGCCAAGTAGTCTTGTTGGAACAGCGAAACTTGCAGTTGCAGTGACTGTTGGAACAGTGGCTGTGAAATATGCACAACAGAAGAAACTAATCCCCGACGACCCTTTCAAGTGAGTCGTTATCTTACATGTATTCTCGTAATGATCACTCATTACGAGACTTCTTATCTTAATAAAGGGAATGTTCAGTCAAAACTTAGAAGAGTTAAGTCTCACCGTGAAAAAAGACTTACAGAATTCAAAGAAGAAGACACTGCGTCTCAAAGTGAAAGCTATCGTAAAAGTGGTTGTGACTACAGTTATACTTGTTGGAGGAATAGTCACAACTATCCTTGTTCCGAATCCGATAACAGGAGCTATTGCTATAGGCGCGGCCACCGTATTGTCTGGTTCTGAAGGTGTTAGACATACACTCAAAAGGTTGAAGTCTGTGAGAAAAAATGAGAAAGTTATCAAAAAAGCAGACAAAGACACCGACGTACTCTTATTTGTGAATCAAGTCAAATCGCAAGTCGCCGAAGACCCGTCTGCACCACCTTCTATCTATCCCAACTTGGAGAATCTGAAAAACTAGTCTATATTCTTTTGTAACCAGAGTTGGTTACAAAAAAAAAAAAGAGACAAAGTCACTATACTATATCATACTCTAACATCATACTCTTGTTCAGACTCGAAATGTCGTCTGGCTCTAGAAAACCACTCACGATCTTCAAACCATATATCTCACCTGATATACCTGTTGTGCTATCGAAACTCTTTAGACGCTCGTTAAAAAATATCGAAGAGAACGGAGCACCAATGTTTTTCAAATTCGCGTTGAAGTACGAGTCAGACGACTTTATATTATTCACACGTACATGACTACCTTTCATCATCCAGTGACAGGATATTAAATGTTTATTAGTTCTTATAACACCACTTGGTATTGTACAATTATATTCTTGTACAGGCCACCCACCACCGTACGATAGTTGATCGTTTGATCCTGTTTTGTAACCTATAAATTTATCGTAAGAACCATTATCGTTACCAACAATGTATCCGTAACTATCTACTGACGGAGCAGTTAATAACTTGAAAACCACAAATATAGAAACATTAACGCGAGTTAATTGTGGACACTCAAAAACCATTCTATTAGAACTCAAATTTTTTACAAAGTCTGCGTCGACATCTACAGTAGGACTTTTACGATATGTGTTTTGATGAAGACGAGATTCCCCGTCTTCTATTCTCTCCGCTTTGGTACTACTTCCAGCGTGTTGGTAAATAACCTTCGCATCTTTAACGTTAACGTTAAAAACAGTCTTGTAGGGTAGTGACGTCTTTTGCGGTGGTGTTGTCACCTTTTTTGATCGACTATATCCAAGATGTAAACTCATTTATTCTACAGCACAAACTTACTCACCACCACCCCTACCAGTATTAGTGTCGTAGCGAACAAACTAGACGTAGTGGACGAAGTGGGTGGAGATGAAGTAGGTTCGGTAGGGACAGGCGACGTCTTTTTTACGTTGTCTAGTGTCTCCAAATGTTCTCCACCGCTAGAGTGTGTTTTCACGCTCTTCACACTCTCAAAGTTAAGTTCACTATTGAATCCAAATACCATGTTCGTCTCTGACGACTCTCTTAGCAAATTATTGTACCCTGGAATAGGTGTTTTTAGCAAAACCATGCTTCGTGGTATCAACCACGTGTTTGGAGTGACCGCCATGTCTAGTTTCACGTTCGTGTCTTTAATAGCTTTGTTCATCAAATTAATCCACGTACTTGGTGAATATTGTACAACTGCATCTTCGACGATGTTTCTAAAAACTTGTTGTACTTCACGTGCACTAGCACGACCACCTACAATACTTTGTTTACTTTTCGCTTGCGCTCCTAACAATGCGTAGACATACACTTCTACAGATTGGTTTAAGAGTTCCTGACCTAACTCTGTGATCCCATTACTGACTCTTGGACAATAGCGTTTGTAATCTCCTTGTAAGTCTCTAATAATACTCACCCAATTACCGCCAAGAGGGAGATGGTTTTTCAACACTCTCCAATCTGGAATGTACAATCTCAAAATGTCTGCAATGTCAGGTCCACTTTTGTCAAGACGAAACATTACCCTTCGCATGGTGAAATACACATGAAATCTCATGAGACTTGTTATTTGTTTCGGGATGTCAGGGTTTGGTGTTAGGTTTTGTAGAGACACCCCAGACCTGTACGTGGCGATGTACATCGCTGCAATAGCTTGGTAGTAACTCTTCGACAATGTCCACACTGTACTGATCATACTCCCGTCTGGTCCATCCTGATAGTATTTTTTTGTGTCTATCACTATCTTGGGTAGGTTAGAGTTAAAGTAATTCTTATCGTCAACGTAGACGTTGAAGTCGTTGACGTGGTAGTTGAGTACGTACGGTGGGAATGTCACGTTGGAAGTTCCAGCTCTCTCCGTATGCAAGAGTTTTTGTACTGTACCACCACTATTCCATATTCTCGGGAAAGGTGTGTTGTTGTGTAACCATTTCCACATACTTTGATCACTCTTGAATGTGGTGCTGGTAATGTCAGTCGAGAGTATGTCACTATTTCGAAAATATACATCTACTCTTGTCACGTCACCTTGTTGTGTTTGAACTGGATCAAACTCAAATTTACTTAGCGTAGCGTGTGGATATTTTTTCAAAAGATCTGACTTTGCTTTTTGAATGGCAATCTCGGAATTCTTCATTGCCTTTTCATAGTTTTCACCGTAATAGGCTCGTATCATTTTATTTGTAGCATAAATAAAATGAAGAAACTAATAGTGTTTATCGAGAATAGTAAGAAAACAGTCACGTTAGATAGGAGTTTAGTGCTCCTAAAGAACTCGACTCTCGTCATAAAGTCAGCGAGTGTGTTTTGGGATTACAAGAACGTGATCAAGGGGTACAACGACACTATTCTGTACAACGGACAAAAACACACGATACCTGAAGGTTACTGGTCTTTCGAGAGTCTTGTAACACACTTCTCAGACGAGGAGAGCGTCAAAAATAACGTTGTCACACAACACACACGATCACACATGCACGCTAAAAACACAGCATCCTATTAAACTATATAAGTTTGGGGAGTTACTTGGTTTCCCAACGAACACCACAATGGGAGCAACAAAGGTGGTTAGTCCTAACAAGATAGATATCAACAGAGGTTTAAGGTTCGTAGAGATTCATTGTGATACTCTTGTAGATGAGACAATAGACGTGTTAGGTAAACAAAGTAGTGTTATTGCAGTTCTTCCTATCACATCAGAGTCTACACTAAGTGGTAGTGTATTACATTTTCCAACTGTCGAGTCTAGTGTTCCTACTCGTAGTGGTACATACAATAACCTGTCTTTTCATACAAAAACAAATGTGAGTGGTATAGACGAGGTAGGGAGTGTTTTGATTGATATTAATATACTCTCAAATAAAAAGTATGGATAGCGACGTTGTAACAGAGCAGAGTCTAAGAGATTTGTACTATAACCCTGTGACTGGTTATCAAAGCATGGAGAGACTGTACCAAAAAGCATTAGAGGAAGGTCTAAACGTAAGTAGAAAGTCTGTGAAAGAATGGTTGAAAACTCAAGACACGTACACACGGTACAAGACCATAGTGAGACGTCACAAGTTTCGAAAAACATGGGTCTCGTACCTTGGTGAACAAATTCAACTCGACCTCGTCGATATGGGAAAATACAAAAACAAGAACAACGGTTACTACTGGATACTCACGTGTGTCGAGATTCTTAGTCGCTACGCTTTCGCTATCCCTGTGTATCGGAAAGATACGAAAAACATGACGAAAGCCGTAGACGAGTTACTACGTCAGTTTCACGAAAGATTTGAGATGTATCCGAAACTAGCACAGTTCGATGAAGGACTAGAATTTTACAATGTAGGTGTTAAAAACTTGTTAGGAGAACATGACATAGAACATTTCTCCACAAAGTCTGACAAGAAAGCGGCTGTGGTTGAGAGGTTCAACAGGACCCTGAAGACTAGTATGTGGAAATATTTCTACAGCAAGGGAACGTACAAGTGGATAGACGTTCTAGACAACCTCGTTGAGAGTTATAACAACACGAAGCATAATAATAATAATAATAATAGTTTTTATTACCCATCTTTAGTATAAAAATACAATGGATTTACATAATTAGAGTCTCATAAATAAATAGCTAGTACTTAGCTTACAATATAGAATATTATATAAAATATTAAAACAATTTTGTTCTCGTCTATTTAAAATTATGTTATAAAAATGGTAAGCATTAGCGAGAGTTTCTATATTTCAGAGAAATTGCTCTTGGAATGAAAGAAAGTTCATGTCTTTTGGTGCGCGAAAAGATAGGAGGCCGGCCACTATCAGTCCTTAGGTCGTATAAGTGTGTTCTTGGTAAAGGTAATAATTTATTGCATGGATGGCTTGTATCACTTTGGATTCGTTGGAGTTCACGGATAGTGAGATCGTCCCGTCTATGCTTTAGGCTTTGTAAGTGGTCACGGGGTAGACCTAGAATTCTCAAGCTCCTAGTTTGGATGTTTTCTACTTCATCTTCTAGGTATTGCGGGATTCCACTCCATATCGGTGCTGCGTACTCTAGTATAGGTCTAATTTTAGTTTGGTAGCACGTAATGCCGACATCTGTTGGTAAGTTTGCTCTGCGACATTCTCTCAAGCAGAAGAGTAGTTTGTTGGCTTTCTTGGTCATCTTTTCAATATGGCAATTCCATTTCAGATTCTTTTGGTGCCATATGCCCAACAATTTAAACGAACTCACTCTTTCTATTTCTTCATCGCCAATAAAAAGGGAAGGTGGTTCTGGGATTGAATTTCTGAAGCAGATCCACATGTCTTTTGTCTTTTTTGGGTTTAACATAGTAGTATTCTCATGAAACCGGTAGACGTCGATAAGACTAATGAGAGTCAGGTATGGATGACACTTTTCGGTCAAGACTTGGGTGAATTTCCACTACCAAAATATAAACTTGGACAAAAAGTGAGAATAAGTAAGTACAAAAGTATATTCACGAAAGGCTACGAAGCAAATTTCACTGAGGAAATTTTTTCCGTGAGTAAAGTGGTTCGTGGAGATCCAAACGTCTACGTTCTTAGCGACGAGAGTGGTGAGGACGTTATCGGAAAATTCTACGAAGAAGAGTTATCTGCCGTCGAGAAAACAGAAGACGCTACATTTGCGGGACTTCTCACGACTATTATTGTTGGAGCGAGAACTGTAATTACGAAAGGCGCAAAAGCAGGGTTGTCCTTCGCGAAGACAGTCAAAAATTTGATAGCTAAGCTCGGGCCATGGATGGTAGGAGTTGCTAATTTTGTGTATACAATATTAAAAGCTGGTGCGCAGGGGCTCGCCTGGCTGGCTAAAAATATTTGGGTTGTCATTGTTTTGATAATTTGGGCTATAAACGAATACAGGAAGAGTAAAAAATGAATCGATTTTTGGGGGAAGTGAAAATAATTTAAACAGTGATAAATGGCAGAGATTGGAATTAAAATTGGAGTTGTGTACATATTATACAACACGGTGAATAGTGACACGTATATCGGAGCCACGTTTAAAACACTCGAAGAGAGACTCGCGGTGCACATGTACGCCTCACGAGAGTTGACGAAGCAACACTATAAGCTATATCGCAGTGTCGTCGAGATTGGTGGTTGGGAGAACGTTCGTAGTCTAGTGCTACGAGAGGAGATTTGCACTAGGGTTGAACTCCTCAAACTCGAAGGAGCTTGTATCGAGCGGTTCTCCACCACTCTAAACACGAACAAGGGTGGCCTACACTTCAAAGCCGACGGTACTTTCGACAAAGTGAGATACAACGCGAGATACCGAGTCGACAACCTTGACAAGATCAAAGAGCGGGACAAAGACTACAGCAAGAGATACTACGCTGCCAACGTGGACAAGACTAACGAGACACTGACCTGCGAGGGGTGTGGACGAGTGATCATTCGACGTAACATAGCGAGACACATAGGGAGTAAGGTCCACAACAAAATAGTCAACCAAAAGGATCAGTAAAACTAGCAAACAGCTCCCACCACGTCTCCTAATCTAATCGACTAGGAAACAAATAAATGTGTATTGAGCTATTTCGTATTGTGAAAGAATATCTATTTCCCACGAAAATTCACCCCGTACCAAGACGAACGGACTCATTTGAGAACATCAAACTGATAACGTTCGACAAATCACCACCTCACGTTGGAATAGACACCGTGTTCTAGTCTCACAACTTTTCATAACTTATAAAGTTATGAAATTTTTCACGTTATAATAAATGAGTAGTAACAAAGACTTAAGTCCTCATGCAAAGAAATCTAACATGTCCACAATCGTGGGACCGCGTACACGTCACGTCGTGACGATGAATCCTAACAAGGCTAATCCTAACGAAACACTCTACGTCAACATTCCCAAACTGAAGCCAGACTCGTGTCTCGTTCCAGGAAGTCTACACATCCTATTTGACTTTAAGAATGTCAACGCTAAAAGTTGGTTTTTGAATAACTTGTCTAAACTTCTACAAAGTCAACTGACTGTTAAAATGGCTGGAGAAGTCGCTTACGATAACGTAGGTGAATCTGCCATCGCCGTTTACAAAGACTTGTGGAAAACTGAGAAGGAACGAGACGAGATGATGGAACTCGGCGTCGCAGGAGAAAACTTGCGAAAACTCATCTCTAAAGACGACAGTGGAGCTGCGAGTGGAGACACCGGAAAAGTTTCTGACGCGCTCGTGTACAGTGTGTTCGGAACGAAACAGAAGATCTCACTCGACAAAATTCTAGGAGATTCTGGATTGTACGCCCCGTATAACATGTCAAACAATCTCCAGTTTCTTATCAAACTACCCGCAGCTAGCGATATCATGATCGCACAATCTGGTAGTGCTGTTGGTGGTTACTCTCTAGAAAATCTAGAACTGGAGTATGAGACCATCGATAATATCGATCTTGCAAGTGAGATTACAAGTCTCTACATGATTGGAAGGTCACTACCGTACGAACACGTCACGCTTATGAAAAAGAGTCCGTGGGGAAAAGGTGAAACCTTGATTAACGAAAACGTTAACTTACCACGAAAGAGCATGAAAGCCGTGGTGTTGTTATTCACCAAAGCCGCGATCACCGACTCTGAAGAGTTCGTCTATCCTAATATCGACAACGTTAAAGTCACTATCGAAGGCGTTCCTAACGAAGTCTATAGTCAAGGAATCCCCAAGTCAAGGTACTTCTCTGAAGCCGAACGTCTATTTGGTCAAACTGATCAAAGCGTGACACACAGGGAGTTTTACAAAGACAGTTTCGCGTTGGCAATAGATTTGCGAAGCACTCGAGATCAAAAAGTACACGGATCAGGAAAGAAAATTATGAACACGCAGAGTGGAATCTTGCTGGAAATCACAAAACGTGTTACGACCACCGACTTGATATGTCACATATTTGTGTTATCAGACGCGTTGTTAAGTATCACATCAGGAAACTTGAAAAGTATTCACTACTAGAAACTAGAACATATGTTTTCTTATACTTCAAAGTATAAGAAAATAAAAGATGGATATCCCATTTAACATGTTAATCGTAGGTCCAACCTATTGTGGAAAAACATTCTATCTTTTAGAAATGCTTGAAAAACACTTCAAAGGAACGTTCGACTATATCATTCTGCTTTGTCCAACTATACTCTGGAACACAACATATCACAACTGGAAATACTATCACGATACGGACTTTGTTGTTCTACCTGTTGAACAGGACAATGTGAACACGATGATGAAATACGTTGTTGACGTGTACACCGACACGAAAACACTTATTATCCTAGACGACTGTGCGAGTGGTCAAGATGTAAAAAACAGAACGAGTGAACTCGTCAAGTTAGGCTACTCTGGTCGACATTATGGATTGTCTACTATTGTTCTAACACAACAGATGACGAGTATTGCAAAACCTTATCGAGAGAACATCTCGAGAATAACAAGTTTTCATAACACGAACAAGAAAGATATGATAGAACTTATCAACGACTATTTGAACGGCGTTTCCAAAGAAGACGTGATATGTATCACAAAAGAATTAAGGGAAAAGAAACACGCGTGTTTGGAGATAAATCTTAGACATCCTTATGGCTATGAAGTTATCTCTCCTCAATAAAGAGATGAATCCAGAAGATCTTATTAATTCAGCGAAAGAGCAACCAGAACCCGCGACAAATCCTGATAATCCTGAAGAACTCGCAAAAGAAGTGGATAGGAAGAGAGACGAACTTTTACTTTTAGCGAGTGATGGCGAAATTAAAAAGACTGAAGCGTACATTCGAAAAGCCAATGTGAAAACCATACTAAAGTTATACGCTGAATACGAAGCTGAAGTGCGAGAGAAAAGCACGGTGTTTTTATGCGATATGTTTTTAGCGAAATTTGCGATGTTGATGGGTGGTTTAGATGCCGTTGAAAAACCAGATGAGATGGAGAAGGAACTTAAAAGAGACCCATATCTTAACAAAGATTTGAAAAGTATCATGTCAAGACTAACACCCTTGATTCCATTTCTTGGATTGTTATCAGGTGGACTTACCGTAGGGAAACATATGTATAGCCATACGAAAGGTGAGAAAAAAACAGAAGATGAGGGAAGTAAAAAGACATGAATTAAAAAATGGAAAACTATCCGCATACATTTAGAGTTCCTACAGAGACGAGACGACTAGAACGGTTTCAAAGATTTTTCTACAAGTTCATACACGCACAAGATGAAGAACTCCCAAAAATCATATGGGAAAAACTAAACAAAAACACGTCTACGAGAACAGAAGTTCAACACGCATTGAAAAAACTAGGATTGGAAAAATATTCGTTTGCAGTTCTCACACAACTACAACCTAAGATAGATCTGGAATACCACTTGTTACTATCAAGAGACTTTTTGATCATAGATTATTTCACAGAACAAAAGGTAAGTTTGAAATCTTTACTTTTCAAACTACTCGAACACTATGGTGAAAACATGGATAGAGAACGTTTTGGTATCGCAGAAGAAGGATACGCTTTTCATTTGACGTACACGAAACACTTCACTGAAGAATGGGAAGACTATGAACACTACGAAAAAAGAATTCGTGACGACGTTGATAAAAAATGGGATGATTATCACTACAGTCAAGGAGAAGGTGAAAGATTCAAAGACGACGCCGTATATCGAAAGACGACGTGTTAGAAGAATTAAACTAGAGAAAGACTACGAGACCATGGAGAAAGACGAGTCGCTAAGAAAAAGATATGTTCGTTATTTGGATTGGTGTTTTACATGAAACTCTATTTTCGTAATCTAAACAGATTACGAAAAAAAAAAAATCTTATTCTTGTGTTAGTGGTAGATCTGTCGTCTCTATAGGTAGTACCGTTGTTGCAACACGTTCATATTTTTTAACGCGTGTTGTCGCAAACGCTATTTGAAAATTTCCTTCTAACCCATCATTTCCACGTGACACCTGAATACCGGTGAGAAGCTTTTTCCTCACGTCTGTGTTCTCATTGAAAAGATCTCCATTATGTTGAATTTGTAATTTACTTGGTTTACATCCCATTTTTATTTGGCGTTGTATAATGCGCGTTGTATCCTATCGTCATACATAACAAAACCAATAAGACAAATGAGATGTAGTAGTTCGTGGTGGTGGAAAAGAGTTAGCAAAACATATCACTGTTCACCACAATTCGGGAAGTGGCGAAAAGTGTCTTACTGTTCATAGACGAGAGTGAACATTTTTAGAAAACAAAACTGGGAATCTAGTTTTGTTTTTATAACGAAAATGGTGACGGCCATCTTGGATAACGTCACGTGGGTGGTCATCATGTTCGGTGGCGGTCATCTTGGAAAACACAGTCGGGAAAATGGTGGCGGACATCTTGGAAATAATTTTGGAACACGTGGTGAGCACGTGGACGTTCGGAAAACGAAGTCGGGATGTGTTCGGGATGTGTTCGGGAAGTGTTCGGTGGATGGCGTCATCATGGAAAATGGTGGCGACCTCGGGACGCAGTCGGAAACATCGTTCGGGACGTAGTCGGGACGTAGAGTTAACACTGTTGTAGGAGGGGCTGGGGATACGAATCCACCCTCGGTACGAACCCACTTTCTCGAAATGGGGTGAAACCCGCACTTTCCTACTACTTCAGTGGTCAGAGTACTGCACTAGCATCGCAGGGTCGCGGGTTCAATTCCAGCCGGAAGGCCTTGAAGTTGCATTTTTCGAAACTGGTCCCGGTTTGATCTTAAAATGTATATATTCCAACACTCGAAATTTTCCTTCACCATAAATCCTGAGAACATGTACAGTAGTTTGATCGAGTGAAATGCCAAATATTACCTGCACAATCTTATAGAGCCTGACGAAATAACAAAAAAATATATGACCGGGATAAAATGAGGCTCGTGATATCTGTTTTAGTATCTTTATTGAACAGTATTCTTTACGAAAAAAACGGCGATAAACGAGGGCGACATGGCGCGGGCAACACACCCAAGAATACTCTATAGTGTTCTGGAAACTGCAGCTTTATGTCCACTTTGTTTTGAGAGCGACTTCGTTCAATCCTAACCGCATGGTCTGTGTGATCGAAAACTACAAAAACCATCTTCAATCCTATTGGCTAACATACGCCGGAAACAAAGTAAACGTGGTGAAGCGGAAGTGAAAAGACAGGTAGCCTGGTACATATAATATGTTTACCCTATATGGTAAGAATTTCTACAGTTGTGTGAGAATGCAATCAAACCCGTCACTTGCTTGACTATACAAGTCTAGCTACTTTATTCAAATAAAATAGGAAAGACAACATAGTAGTTGTCTATTGTAATTAATAAAATACCGTCTGCGTTCTTGCTGCGGCGGTTCTGAACATAAAAGGAAAATATCATGTTGTTGGTCAAGATAAAAACACAGTTGGAATTCCAAATTAGAAAGTCAATTACACAATTACTGCAGTGATATATAGGAAGAACGAGAAGGTTCTTTCATATTTACTTAGGTAGAATGGTAAATATTTGTTGTTTTAAAATGAGCTTTCTTATAACGAGGTTCTTTTTTCACAAAGTTCAAAAGTATCAAGAAAGCGTTTATTATCTCAGGAATATAGCGACACAATAGCGTGTACGTAGGCGGACAAGGCGGAACTTCGCTACAATTGACGTCTATATTCAATTTAATAGCATTCAAGTAATTAACACGAAGCTCAAACATATGGTTCTTTCTTCCGTCTTCTAACAACACATTAACAGCTGACTGCAGTTTACAATGTAGAGGGACAACTTATTTGGTCATATTTATGATTTGGTAAGTTTTATGTACATATACCCCATTTGAAACCAAGATATCTTGAAAACGTTTTGATAAACTTGTGTACGGAATTGCTTTCGTTCGTTCACGAAAGTTCGCGAACCTCATAATAATTTATTAGTCATCCGCTTGATGATAAAGATGCACATGGACCAGTAAAGGAATTTTTTCAAACATTCCTCTATTCCTGACTCCAAGTCTTTAGCTGAGCTACTGAATACTGTATTAATCGAACAGAAAGAAGGCGTTGTCATAATTTCAAGATGACCTGTACTTGCAATAGTCCATCACATACAATGTTTCTATAACACTTTACTCTACTTCTGTGATCTAATGTTTCGCTGCTGTCGACTTTGACACATTTCACTTTTTGACGAAAGGCCTTCGCTCGAAACATTACACCTACTAATCGATTTGTAATTTATAAACTTTGATCAAAGGAGGATGAGAGTCGTGGTTTACAGAGATAGATAGACACCTTTATTTATTCTATTCAGGGTAATCCCTTAATCATTACAATAAATGATGTTATCAATACCACAGACTTCCCAAGCTTGCGGCACATTTATTATTATTGACTCTTTATTTACGATCGATTTTAATGGACTTGCAACGGGAATTCATTCGATTTCGTTAAATCTGTGTAATTTAGTGTGAAATCTAGCGCAGTTTACAGCGATCGGTTGCGGCACTTTTAATGGACTTGCAACGAGGAATCATTCGATTTCGTTAAAATGCTAGAATATTGCCATAAATTAAGAAATAAAGTTCACTTTATTTCTTATTAAGTCGTAGTTGTCGTTTCTGTGTAATTCATTTGGTGTGAAAGCTGGCGCAGTTGAGGCATTTACAGCGAGTTCGGTATCTGGCCATGTTGTTCCTCACTATAAAATAGGCAGGAGACTGCCGCTCACGAAGCCCACGTATCGACTCCACAAATCGTTCTCTAGGAGCCGCTTTTACGCGCCCAATCGCGAAGAAAACAACAAATCAATAAAGTACAGTAAATTTACAATCAGATACTTTGTCCTCAGGAATCGATACACAGATTTAGTAAGATAAAATTCCAATATAATTCAGTTGTTTGACGATCTGCCATCCTGCCTTCCCTATTTTATAGTGAGGAACAACATGGCCAGATACCGAACTCGCTGTAAATGCCTCAACTGCGCCAGATTTCACACTAAATTACACAGAAACGACAACTACGACTTAATAAGAAATAAAGTGAACTTTATTTCTTAATTTATGGCAATATTCTAGCATTTTAACGAAATCGAATGATTCCCATTGCAAGTCCATTAAAATATATCGTACATAAAGTACTCCAATATCATAATAATAAAAGTGCCGCAACCGATCGCCGTAAATGCCTCAACTGCGCTAGATTTCACACTAAATTACACAGATTTAACGAAATCGAATGAATTCCCGTTGCAAGTCCATTAAAATAGATCGTAAATAAAGAGTCAATAATAATAAATGTGCCGCAAGCTTGGGAAGCCTGTGTCAATACGAGCCCTAAAGCATTCGTTTGAGAGTTTATGAAAGTATTAATATTAGCGCTTTGTAAATAAAATGTTTTGAAAGTCTTCGCGATATAATCCAGTATAAACAAATGATAATAAACAGGAAATACCGCATCACGGCCAAGAGAAGTTTCTCTGACGTTTCGTTGAATAAAAAACAACCACAACAAAGTACATTGGAACGTTTTACCTCAATTTGAACCTTTCGGAAACTCTCATTGACTATCATCAAAAGTTAACTATGTGAGTGGATTAGAGTTTATAGCGGTTATAGGAACGTGACAGTTGCGACTTGCGTCGATTGACTCTCATGCCCGTACAACCAACAGCTTAAAACTGCGATATTTTACATAAGTTTATAGTATACACCGTCCATCTATTCAAACCAAGCCAAGGTCCTTGATACTATTATGTTTAACCTCTTTGTGCGCATAATAGCTTTAGTTTCGTCACCTAATTAGTTACCTAACCGGCTCATAGTTTAGGCATTCAGTATTTGCTGAGAACGAAGACAGGTCAGAAAGAATGTTTTGGGCGCCAATCAAAATGCAAGGCATATTTATCGCAACGCCTTGACGTGTGACCGGAGACATTTGTACAACTCAGTATCATTATCAACGCAGAATAAGGTTGCCTTTTCAGCCTTGCTAGAGGCTCATGTTAATCACTGGCTTGCGATGAATGTCCTATACTAAGGCTCTAAAGACCTACAATAGAACCGAAATAAGGAGTTGTTGCGATCTGAAGAGTGACAAATCCTTGTGTACTCTAAATGTCACTACTTAAATATAGTCCATTGAATACAATGTATCTATAACATTTTACGTCTCTACTTCTGTGATCTCATGTTTCGCTGCAAAAGTTGTGCAATAGCTTTAGCATGCATAACCGCATGGAATATAGATTGCGGTGAAGTATTACCTATAATATATAGGGCTTGACAAAATAACAAATAATAGTTTCACCATCATGCATATAATTTATGGTAAAAATTTCTGTAGACCGGATGAGAATGCAACAAATCCCGTAACTTTTATTTCACAGATGAAATGTTCGACTATACAAGTTTATACTTAGGTTCAGATAGTAAAGGAAAAATCACATTTTCGATAAAATACGTCTACGGTAGTTCATGTACAAAGTATTGATATTAATATTGAATAAAATACCGCCCGTGTCCTCGCTGCGGTGGAGGTGAATATAAAGGGAAATATCATAGTGTTGGTAAAAATAAAACTCAGTTGGAATTCCAAATTACCATGTCAATGACACCAAACGTAGGAAAAGCAAAACGGTTTCTTTCAGATTTACTTAGTTTAAAACATATTAAACGACGTATATATACATGTAGTTATAACGGTAAACATTACTAGTCTTTTTAAGTCAGATACACTTCACATTAATACGAAACAATATAGTGGGCAAAACGAAGCCCAGAGATCAAACGCGTGTGTTAGAGAAGCTGTCGTTGATAGTGGTGCTATGAGGCGGAAATACTAGCTTTGGATAACCTGAAAAAAGAGGAAATCGAAGAGATTTTCGACTTGACGATACCAAGAAACGCGAAAGGAAGTAATGAAGAAAAATGTATTAGATTCGCCATATGTAACGTACTTACAAATAATAGACACAATAAACAATACGTTTAACAATGGCAGACGATCTACAAATTAACAGAGTTATCCAATTACTCTGGGCCCTTAGACGTATACAAAAGGTAGAACATTAACAATATAAAAATATATCGCACTACAATATGAATATTACCTACAATAAGAAATAGGACCAGGGAGAGAGACTATACGAACAGAGTTAAATTTAAGACAAATAGATTTGAACGAGACAGAGCAACGGGTAAAAACGAGACCGAGAGATATCAAAACGAAGCTCTCGTTACAGGATGGAATATCACGAAGCTTTGGATAACCTGACAAAAGAGGAAATCGAAGATATTTCACTTGAGGATATCAAGAAACGCGAAAAAGAAGTAATGAAGAAAAATGCATGGCAAGTGGCAAAAGATGAGGTATCTATAAAGGATACAACATATGAGCCACGCCGTCCAGCCTGTCCACTATGATGCAATCGTCCTTGGCACCAAAAATAGATCTACACTTCTTTTTTATGAATACAGAACATTTGAGACAACTCGTTTACTCGGCAGAATCAAAAACTAAATCATAGATAGCGGGATCTACATACTTCAAGATTAGTATAACTGTATCGCGAATATCTTAAAGAGGATATCAATGAGTGGTCATGGAAGCATTGGGGATATGAATATCTGATAATGAAGCTTTTACCAGAATATATGTTACCTCCAGCCATGTGACCAAACACCAACAGCAGCATCAGATAGTGCCCGAAGGGAAGTAGACGACTTCCAGTCAAGAGTTCAAATAAAAAAGCACCTTGCTAAGAAAATATCTTGCGCAGCTTCATTACCATTACCAAAAAAAAAAGACTTCAAAAGACCAAACGCACTTATACCAGAAAAAAGAAGAAAGAGGCTCAAGTATATACATGTCTTACGGGGATTACAACTGGGTAGAAATGTTCCACATCAGAACACTTAACAAATTGACTGTTCCTGGTTCTTAGAAAGGCTTAGTTTAGCACGAAAACATGAACAAAAACAGAAAATACAAGTCATTACAGCCTGGTAGGCCGTGAAGTCAATCTCGATCAAAGCGATCACGACAGAGACCAAACAAATGAAAAGGATGATGGTGGTGTAGACAATGATGAAGAGCTAGACTCTAGCGATTCTGACATTGAAGATGATACAGGTGGTTTGGACAATGATCAATATGTGGTTCTGTCTGAAGTTGAAAATTCCAGCTCGAACAACGATAGTGAAGGAAAAAAACAGATATAGTGAAGGAAAAAACCAGAGTTGGAGGACTGGCAACAACATATATCAAACTCTGGCGACTCTGATTAAGCAATATATTTGTGAAAAAGGTCTAGAACCTAATAGGAGACAAAAAATATTATATTGTAATTCAACTAAAAGTCTTTGCAAGGTATAACATGTTAATATGTAACGTTTTTGTTTGCTTTTTATATTGCAAATAACGAATCGTACAGTATATGAAACATACTGTATTTTGAGAAAAATAAAAAGAATCATATCAAGTTGAAAGTGATCCATGACTTTCCAGCCTTTTTGTCTTGTAGTAAATTTTCAATGTAGGGGTAGCCCATCACTAGAGATTTTTGACCCAGGCCTTGTTCCAAGGGTGTCCATTAGTAATTATGTCTGTAATTAGGAACTACAAAAATTATTATTATGATTTAATTTTTCCAGCCCGCTGTAATTTATTACCGATCCTCAACCCTATCTAGACTGGTGGGGCGGACGGGATCTGCCGCGATAATTTTAAATGCATATATCTCAATAATGGTTGCAGCTACAACTCTAATATTTCACAACTTTTCATAGAAATACATTGTCAGTATGGGCAGAAAAAATGGTGAAAAAAATATTGGGTAAAAAAATGTTACAGAGTATTCCGGATAAATTTTATTAAATATTCAATGTCATTACTAACACTGAATTTCAACAAAACATTTTCATTATAATAGAAACAATAACAATAAGAACATATCGATTAAGATAAATCTATAAACAGAACAGTAAGAAAAACCCTTTTTGGACTGCTTCAAATCCGAATTTTTGAAACGATGACGTCATAATGACGTCACAATTTGTTGCAATGACAATAAAAATATAACGTATATTCAGTGTTACCATGCCATCAACCTGTGAAAATTTTATTGGCATACATCTAATAGGTTTGGAGATATTTCCCGCGGCAGCCCCCCCCCCCCCCCCCCCAACCCCGGAAGAATAAAAAAGCCCAGTCTAGGTAAGGTTAACGACTTTCCCAAAGCCTTGCGTCGGTGCAAACAATATTTTTGAAAAATATTGTTGATAAATGTAGGTGAGGTCTGTTGAGATAGGTGAGACCTTATACGTTAAGCGCAAAAACTCTCAAATAGCTTCCAAACAACCCGTTGCGGACGTCCATAACCATTATACTTTATTCTCTCGACAATATAGGTTTATCTTCAACAATTCAGAATTCTGAAATACCATAGCTGGATTGAAATAAAAATTGCAGAATGTATACTTTTTGTGCAGCAGTGTCAGCATATCCTCTGTAAGGTAAGTTGCTTTATTTATTTATTTATTTATTTACTGTCGAGGTCAATATAAAGGTTTTTCACGATCATGTGATGGCAGTGATACTAAAAATTTGTTGCGTGATGATCTTACGAAGTTCATATACTTGAATATTTATTACCGGTATCTATAGCTTTGACTGGCAAGTCCAAATAACGCAATAGATGAGTGAGAATATCCAACGTTATTTTGACAGTTATTTGGACTCTGCTTAGCCAATATGTATGCTCTAGTGCATGTCACACAATACTGAATATGAAATTTTAATATTGATATATAGTTTGATGATAAACATGCAACTGTGCACAGAACGCATGTATATTTTACTCCTCGTTTATATTTTGATATGCCTCATCATTCACTCATTAGTATCTCCTAATTGGGGCTCGTCAGCTCGTTGAAGCTGATGACGTCCTAAACGCATCCAAAAAGGAATATGAGCATTCATTGGAATGATAAATTTGGGATATAACAAACTACTATCAGTATGAAAGTGTTGTGCTGAGTAGGCAGAGTAGAAATACAAATCGAATACTCACTCTAATAGATCGTTGTTTGCCAAAATAGTGTGTAAGTGGTCTAACGTTTCTCTTGAAGGCCTTGATTTCACTCTGTAACGAAGGCCTTGATTTCACTCACTAACGAAGGCCTTCATTTCAATCTCTAACGAAGGCCTTCATTTCACTCACTAACGAAGGGCGTTCGTTTCACTCTCTAACGAATGGCCTACATTTCACTCTCTAACGAAGAGCCTTCATTTCACTCTCTAACGAAGGGCCTTCGTTTCTCGCTGTAACGAAGGGCCTTCATTTCATCCACTAACGAATGGCCTACATTTCACTCTCTAACGAAGGACCTTCATTTCACTCTCTAACGAAGAGCCTTCATTTCACTCTCTAACGAAGGCCTTCATTTCACTCACTAACGAATGGCCTTCGTTTCACTCTCTAACGAAGGCCTTCATTTCACTCTCTAACGAAGGGCCTTGGTTTCACTCTGTAACGAAGGCCTTCATTTCACTCTCTAACGAAGGCCTTCATTTCACTCTCTAACGAAGAGCCTTCATTTCACTCTCTAACGAAGGGCCTTCGTTTCTCTCTCTAACGAAGGGCCTTGGTTTCACTCTGTAACGAAGGCCTTCATTTCACTCTCTAACGAAGGCCTTGATTTCACTCACTAACGAATGGCCTACATTTCACTCTCTAACGAAGGGCCTTCGTTTCTCTCTCTAACGAAGGGCCTTCATTTCACTCACTAACAAAGGGCCTTCGTTTCACTCTGTAACGAAGGGCCTTCATTTCATTCACTAACGAATGGCCTTCGTTTGAATCTCTAACGAAGGGCTTTCATTTCACTCTGTAACGAAGGGCCTTCATTTCACTCTGTAACGAAGGCCTTCATTTCACTCGCTAACGAATGGCCTTCATTTCACTCTCTAACGAAGGGCGTTCGTTTCAATCTCTAACGAAGGGCCTTCGTTTCACTCTCTAACGAAGGGCGTTCGTTTCAATCTCTAACGAAGGACCTTCATTGCACTCTCTAATGAAGGACCTTCGTCTCACTCTCTAACGAAGGCCTTCATTTCACTCTCTAACGAAGAGCCTTCATTTCACTCTCTAACGAAGGCCTTCATTTCACTCACTAACGAATGGCCTACATTTCACTCTCTCTAACGAAGGGCCTTCGTTTCTCTCTCTAAAGAAGGGCCTTCATTTCACTCACTAACGAAGGGCCTTCGTTTCACTCTCTAACGAAGGGCCTTTGCTTGAATCGTTATAGAGCTCCTACACATTATTTCCGCAGCACCGCCAACTTTTAGAATATTTGAAAAACGTATATACCATAGTGATTGGTAATAACCTTAGAACGTTCTGAAAAACTAGGCTGCTTATATATAAACACATTTACCAAAAATCTAACAATGGCGTAATGTTGGAGCAAAGGAAGAGAAAAAGAGATGAGTTCTTAGAAGAATTGTTTAAAGATTTGAGAAAAAATAGGCTTAAAAGAAAAGAGCACGATGCATTTCGGCAGACAACTTATCTTCGCGTGAGCGGGGATATCTAGTTAAAATAAAGACATTGAAAACAAAATATTTTTGTCTGTATAAATCAGAATCTGAGAGCTTAATATGGACAGATCCATTACCTTTAATAGCATAGCGTCTGGCTTCTATTCATCGCTCAAAATGCGCACAAGCCAACCAAATTTGACTCACAAATGAATTGCAAATGAGCTATTTCTTTTGTTATGGTCGCAATAATTATGGGTAAAAGCGAACAAACATGGGTACTTACGTCATCTCCACCGAGTGAGTGCTGTTGAAAGGAAGAGCGCGATTTTGAAAGGATTTTTAAGTTAGTCTCACAATAGGTTTCGGCGCATTGTTCGTTGGATAATAGGTTCTTGCCGATGGAGGAGTCACAAGTAATTAATGAATTGGAACGGCATTGTCTCTTGGGGATGGTTTTGTTTTGTTACGAATAACACTAGGCACATGTTGTTTGATCACTCAGCCCTTGGGTTGTTCTACCACCTAGAAAGAACCGCACTCGCAAGTAAATTAATAAACAACCGGTAGAAAAAGGCAACTAGAAATTCCTTAGGCGTTGTTGAAAATATACGTCTAAGTTTACTCGCGAAAAAGTACTCCGTGATTTGTTTGATATCTTTCTCAAAATTCTCTAATATTTCACCATCCACGGATCGGAAGCTTTAAATAAACCGGACATTTGCGTGGCCCTATATGAAAGGCTCTTTAGTTGGTTCATGATCTTATCTAATAATCGTCCAGGATAACCATTTGACGAGAAAATGGATTGAAAATCAGTAAGGTCACCTTACATGCCGGAACCTCAACCAAATAATTCATTTACTTCTTTTGTTTGTGGTATCAACATGTCCGTCAAAAAACCTTTGTGTTCTGCGTCTCAAGGGATCGATTGCAAACCATCCATAGCTTTGCACAAAGGGTCAAATAGTTTTGTAAGTCATGAATCCACTCGATCGTATGCACCAGGAGGAGAAAATTCGTACCAAAAACTCGCTAGTGCATGTAAATGGACTTTATATATATATATATATATAACTCGTGACTAGGCGCTCTGCAACGGCTTCCGTAGCTCAGTGGTCAGAGTACTGCACTAGCATCGCAGGGTCGCGGGTTCAATTCCAGCCGGAAGGCCTTGAAGTTGCATTTTTCGAAACTGGTCCCGGTTTGATCTTAAAATGTATATATTCCAACACTCGAAATTTTCCTTCACCATAAATCCTGAGAACATGTACAGTAGTTTGATCGAGTGAAATGCCAAATATTACCTGCACAATCTTATAGAGCCTGACGAAATAACAAAAAAATATATGACCGGGATAAAATGAGGCTCGTGATATCTGTTTTAGTATCTTTATTGAACAGTATTCTTTACGAAAAAACGGCGATAAACGAGGGCGACATGGCGCGGGCAACACACCCAAGAATACTCTATAGTGTTCTGGAAACTGCAGCTTTATGTCCACTTTGTTTGAGAGCGACTTCGTTCAATCCTAACCGCATGGTCTGTGTGATCGAAAACTACAAAAACCATCTTCAATCCTATTGGCTAACATACGCCGGAAACAAAGTAAACGTGGTGAAGCGGAAGTGAAAAGACAGGTAGCCTGGTACATAATATGTTTACCCTATATGGTAAGAATTTCTACAGTTGTGTGAGAATGCAATCAAACCCGTCACTTGCTTGGACTATACAAGTCTAGCTACTTTATTCAAATAAAATAGGAAAGACAACATAGTAGTTGTCTATTGTAATTAATAAAATACCGTCTGCGTTCTTGCTGCGGCGGTCTGAACATAAAAGGAAAATATCATGTTGTTGGTCAAGATAAAAACACAGTTGGAATTCCAAATTAGAAAGTCAATTACACAATTACTGCAGTGATATATAGGAAGAACGAGAAGGTTCTTTCATATTTACTTAGGTAGAATGGTAAATATTTGTTGTTTTAAATGAGCTTTCTTATAACGAGGTTCTTTTTTCACAAAGTTCAAAAGTATCAAGAAAGCGTTTATTATCTCAGGAATATAGCGACACAATAGCGTGTACGTAGGCGGACAAGGCGGAACTTCGCTACAATTGACGTCTATATTCAATTTAATAGCATTCAAGTAATTAACACGAAGCTCAAACATATGGTTCTTTCTTCCGTCTTCTAACAACACATTAACAGCTGACTGCAGTTTACAATGTAGAGGGACAACTTATTTGGTCATATTTATGATTTGGTAAGTTTTATGTACATATACCCCATTTGAAACCAAGATATCTTGAAACGTTTTGATAAACTTGTGTACGGAATTGCTTTCGTTCGTTCACGAAAGTTCGCGAACCTCATAATAATTTATTAGTCATCCGCTTGATGATAAAGATGCACATGGACCAGTAAAGGAATTTTTTCAAACATTCCTCTATTCCTGACTCCAAGTCTTTAGCTGAGCTACTGAATACTGTATTAATCGAACAGAAAGAAGGCGTTGTCATAATTTCAAGATGACCTGTACTTGCAATAGTCCATCACATACAATGTTTCTATAACACTTTACTCTACTTCTGTGATCTAATGTTTCGCTGCTGTCGACTTTGACACATTTCACTTTTTGACGAAAGGCCTTCGCTCGAAAACATTACACCTACTAATCGATTTGTAATTTATAAACTTTGATCAAAGGAGGATGAGAGTCGTGGTTTACAGAGATAGATAGACACCTTTATTTATTCTATTCAGGGTAATCCCTTAATCATTACAATAAATGATGTTATCAATACCACAGACTTCCCAAGCTTGCGGCACATTTATTATTATTGACTCTTTATTTACGATCGATTTTAATGGACTTGCAACGGGAATTCATTCGATTTCGTTAAATCTGTGTAATTTAGTGTGAAATCTAGCGCAGTTTACAGCGATCGGTTGCGGCACTTTTAATGGACTTGCAACGAGGAATCATTCGATTTCGTTAAAATGCTAGAATATTGCCATAAATTAAGAAATAAAGTTCACTTTATTTCTTATTAAGTCGTAGTTGTCGTTTCTGTGTAATTCATTTGGTGTGAAAGCTGGCGCAGTTGAGGCATTTACAGCGAGTTCGGTATCTGGCCATGTTGTTCCTCACTATAAAATAGGCAGGAGACTGCCGCTCACGAAGCCCACGTATCGACTCCACAAATCGTTCTCTAGGAGCCGCTTTACGCGCCCAATCGCGAAGAAAACAACAAATCAATAAAGTACAGTAAATTTACAATCAGATACTTTGTCCTCAGGAATCGATACACAGATTTAGTAAGATAAAATTCCAATATAATTCAGTTGTTTGACGATCTGCCATCCTGCCTTCCCTATTTTATAGTGAGGAAACAACATGGCCAGATACCGAACTCGCTGTAAATGCCTCAACTGCGCCAGATTTCACACTAAATTACACAGAAACGACAACTACGACTTAATAAGAAATAAAGTGAACTTTATTTCTTAATTTATGGCAATATTCTAGCATTTTAACGAAATCGAATGATTCCCATTGCAAGTCCATTAAAATATATCGTACATAAAGTACTCCAATATCATAATAATAAAAGTGCCGCAACCGATCGCCGTAAATGCCTCAACTGCGCTAGATTTCACACTAAATTACACAGATTTAACGAAATCGAATGAATTCCCGTTGCAAGTCCATTAAAATAGATCGTAAATAAAGAGTCAATAATAATAAATGTGCCGCAAGCTTGGGAAGCCTGTGTCAATACGAGCCCTAAAGCATTCGTTTGAGAGTTTATGAAAGTATTAATATTAGCGCTTTGTAAATAAAATGTTTTGAAAGTCTTCGCGATATAATCCAGTATAAACAAATGATAATAAACAGGAAATACCGCATCACGGCCAAGAGAAGTTTCTCTGACGTTTCGTTGAATAAAAAACAACCACAACAAAGTACATTGGAACGTTTTACCTCAATTTGAACCTTTCGGAAACTCTCATTGACTATCATCAAAAGTTAACTATGTGAGTGGATTAGAGTTTTATAGCGGTTATAGGAACGTGACAGTTGCGACTTGCGTCGATTGACTCTCATGCCCGTACAACCAACAGCTTAAAACTGCGATATTTTACATAAGTTATAGTATACACCGTCCATCTATTCAAACCAAGCCAAGGTCCTTGATACTATTATGTTTAACCTCTTGTGCGCATAATAGCTTTAGTTTCGTCACCTAATTAGTTACCTAACCGGCTCATAGTTTAGGCATTCAGTATTTGCTGAGAACGAAGACAGGTCAGAAAGAATGTTTTGGCGCCAATCAAAATGCAAGGCATATTTATCGCAACGCCTTGACGTGTGACCGGAGACATTTGTACAACTCAGTATCATTATCAACGCAGAATAAGGTTGCCTTTTCAGCCTTGCTAGAGGCTCATGTTAATCACTGGCTTGCGATGAATGTCCTATACTAAGGCTCTAAAGACCTACAATAGAACCGAAATAAGGAGTTGTTGCGATCTGAAGAGTGACAAATCCTTGTGTACTCTAAATGTCACTACTTAATATAGTCCATTGAATACAATGTATCTATAACATTTTACGTCTCTACTTCTGTGATCTCATGTTTCGCTGCAAAAGTTGTGCAATAGCTTTAGCATGCATAACCGCATGGAATATAGATTGCGGTGAAGTATTACCTATAATATATAGGGCTTGACAAAATAACAAATAATAGTTTCACCATCATGCATATAATTTATGGTAAAAATTTCTGTAGACCGGATGAGAATGCAACAAATCCCGTAACTTTTATTTCACAGATGAAATGTTCGACTATACAAGTTTATACTTAGGTTCAGATAGTAAAGGAAAAATCACATTTTCGATAAAATACGTCTACGGTAGTTCATGTACAAAGTATTGATATTAATATTGAATAAAATACCGCCCGTGTCCTCGCTGCGGTGGAGGTGAATATAAAGGGAAATATCATAGTGTTGGTAAAAATAAAACTCAGTTGGAATTCCAAATTACCATGTCAATGACACCAAACGTAGGAAAAGCAAAACGGTTCTTTCAGATTTACTTAGTTTAAAACATATTAAACGACGTATATATACATGTAGTTATAACGGTAAACATTACTAGTCTTTTTAAGTCAGATACACTTCACATTAATACGAAACAATATAGTGGGCAAAACGAAGCCCAGAGATCAAACGCGTGTGTTAGAGAAGCTGTCGTTGATAGTGGTGCTATGAGGCGGAAATACTAGCTTTGGATAACCTGAAAAAAGAGGAAATCGAAGAGATTTTCGACTTGACGATACCAAGAAACGCGAAAGGAAGTAATGAAGAAAAATGTATTAGATTCGCCATATGTAACGTACTTACAAATAATAGACACAATAAACAATACGTTTAACAATGGCAGACGATCTACAAATTAACAGAGTTATCCAATTACTCTGGGCCCTTAGACGTATACAAAAGGTAGAACATTAACAATATAAAAATATATCGCACTACAATATGAATATTACCTACAATAAGAAATAGGACCAGGGAGAGAGACTATACGAACAGAGTTAAATTTAAGACAAATAGATTTGAACGAGACAGAGCAACGGGTAAAAACGAGACCGAGAGATATCAAACGAAGCTCTCGTTACAGGATGGAATATCACGAAGCTTTGGATAACCTGACAAAAGAGGAAATCGAAGATATTTCACTTGAGGATATCAAGAAACGCGAAAAAGAAGTAATGAAGAAAAATGCATGGCAAGTGGCAAAAGATGAGGTATCTATAAAGGATACAACATATGAGCCACGCCGTCCAGCCTGTCCACTATGATGCAATCGTCCTTGGCACCAAAAATAGATCTACACTTCTTTTTTTATGAATACAGAACATTTGAGACAACTCGTTTACTCGGCAGAATCAAAACTAAATCATAGATAGCGGGATCTACATACTTCAAGATTAGTATAACTGTATCGCGAATATCTTAAAGAGGATATCAATGAGTGGTCATGGAAGCATTGGGGATATGAATATCTGATAATGAAGCTTTACCAGAATATATGTTACCTCCAGCCATGTGACCAAACACCAACAGCAGCATCAGATAGTGCCCGAAGGGAAGTAGACGACTTCCAGTCAAGAGTTCAAATAAAAAAGCACCTTGCTAAGAAAATATCTTGCGCAGCTTCATTACCATTACCAAAAAAAAAAGACTTCAAAAGACCAAACGCACTTATACCAGAAAAAAGAAGAAAGAGGCTCAAGTATATACATGTCTTACGGGGATTACAACTGGGTAGAAATGTTCCACATCAGAACACTTAACAAATTGACTGTTCCTGGTTCTTAGAAAGGCTTAGTTTAGCACGAAAACATGAACAAAAACAGAAAATACAAGTCATTACAGCCTGGTAGGCCGTGAAGTCAATCTCGATCAAAGCGATCACGACAGAGACCAAACAAATGAAAAGGATGATGGTGGTGTAGACAATGATGAAGAGCTAGACTCTAGCGATTCTGACATTGAAGATGATACAGGTGGTTTGGACAATGATCAATATGTGGTTCTGTCTGAAGTTGAAAATTCCAGCTCGAACAACGATAGTGAAGGAAAAAAACAGATATAGTGAAGGAAAAACCAGAGTTGGAGGACTGGCAACAACATATATCAAACTCTGGCGACTCTGATTAAGCAATATATTTGTGAAAAAGGTCTAGAACCTAATAGGAGACAAAAAATATTATATTGTAATTCAACTAAAAGTCTTTGCAAGGTATAACATGTTAATATGTAACGTTTTTGTTTGCTTTTTATATTGCAAATAACGAATCGTACAGTATATGAAACATACTGTATTTTGAGAAAAATAAAAAGAATCATATCAAGTTGAAAGTGATCCATGACTTTCCAGCCTTTTTGTCTTGTAGTAAATTTTCAATGTAGGGGTAGCCCATCACTAGAGATTTTTGACCCAGGCCTTGTTCCAAGGGTGTCCATTAGTAATTATGTCTGTAATTAGGAACTACAAAAATTATTATTATGATTTAATTTTTCCAGCCCGCTGTAATTTATTACCGATCCTCAACCCTATCTAGACTGGTGGGGCGGACGGGATCTGCCCGCGATAATTTTAAATGCATATATCTCAATAATGGTTGCAGCTACAACTCTAATATTTCACAACTTTTCATAGAAATACATTGTCAGTATGGGCAGAAAAAATGGTGAAAAAAATATTGGGTAAAAAAATGTTACAGAGTATTCCGGATAAATTTTATTAAATATTCAATGTCATTACTAACACTGAATTTCAACAAAACATTTTCATTATAATAGAAACAATAACAATAAGAACATATCGATTAAGATAAATCTATAAACAGAACAGTAAGAAAAACCCTTTTTGGACTGCTTCAAATCCGAATTTTTGAACGATGACGTCATAATGACGTCACAATTTGTTGCAATGACAATAAAAATATAACGTATATTCAGTGTTACCATGCCATCAACCTGTGAAAATTTTATTGGCATACATCTAATAGGTTTGGAGATATTTCCCGCGGCCCCCCCCCCCCCCCCCCCCCAACCCCGGAAGAATAAAAAAGCCCAGTCTAGGTAAGGTTAACGACTTTCCCAAAGCCTTGCGTCGGTGCAAACAATATTTTTGAAAAATATTGTTGATAAATGTAGGTGAGGTCTGTTGAGATAGGTGAGACCTTATACGTTAAGCGCAAAAACTCTCAAATAGCTTCCAAACAACCCGTTGCGGACGTCCATAACCATTATACTTTATTCTCTCGACAATATAGGTTTATCTTCAACAATTCAGAATTCTGAAATACCATAGCTGGATTGAAATAAAAATTGCAGAATGTATACTTTTTGTGCAGCAGTGTCAGCATATCCTCTGTAAGGTAAGTTGCTTTATTTATTTATTTATTTATTTACTGTCGAGGTCAATATAAAGGTTTTTCACGATCATGTGATGGCAGTGATACTAAAATTTGTTGCGTGATGATCTTACGAAGTTCATATACTTGAATATTTATTACCGGTATCTATAGCTTTGACTGGCAAGTCCAAATAACGCAATAGATGAGTGAGAATATCCAACGTTATTTTGACAGTTATTTGGACTCTGCTTAGCCAATATGTATGCTCTAGTGCATGTCACACAATACTGAATATGAAATTTTAATATTGATATATAGTTTGATGATAAACATGCAACTGTGCACAGAACGCATGTATATTTTACTCCTCGTTTATATTTTGATATGCCTCATCATTCACTCATTAGTATCTCCTAATTGGGGCTCGTCAGCTCGTTGAAGCTGATGACGTCCTAACGCATCCAAAAAGGAATATGAGCATTCATTGGAATGATAAATTTGGGATATAACAAACTACTATCAGTATGAAAGTGTTGTGCTGAGTAGGCAGAGTAGAAATACAAATCGAATACTCACTCTAATAGATCGTTGTTTGCCAAAATAGTGTGTAAGTGGTCTAACGTTTCTCTTGAAGGCCTTGATTTCACTCTGTAACGAAGGCCTTGATTTCACTCACTAACGAAGGCCTTCATTTCAATCTCTAACGAAGGCCTTCATTTCACTCACTAACGAAGGGCGTTCGTTTCACTCTCTAACGAATGGCCTACATTTCACTCTCTAACGAAGAGCCTTCATTTCACTCTCTAACGAAGGGCCTTCGTTTCTCGCTGTAACGAAGGGCCTTCATTTCATCCACTAACGAATGGCCTACATTTCACTCTCTAACGAAGGACCTTCATTTCACTCTCTAACGAAGAGCCTTCATTTCACTCTCTAACGAAGGCCTTCATTTCACTCACTAACGAATGGCCTTCGTTTCACTCTCTAACGAAGGCCTTCATTTCACTCTCTAACGAAGGGCCTTGGTTTCACTCTGTAACGAAGGCCTTCATTTCACTCTCTAACGAAGGCCTTCATTTCACTCTCTAACGAAGAGCCTTCATTTCACTCTCTAACGAAGGGCCTTCGTTTCTCTCTCTAACGAAGGGCCTTGGTTTCACTCTGTAACGAAGGCCTTCATTTCACTCTCTAACGAAGGCCTTGATTTCACTCACTAACGAATGGCCTACATTTCACTCTCTAACGAAGGGCCTTCGTTTCTCTCTCTAACGAAGGGCCTTCATTTCACTCACTAACAAAGGGCCTTCGTTTCACTCTGTAACGAAGGGCCTTCATTTCATTCACTAACGAATGGCCTTCGTTTGAATCTCTAACGAAGGGCTTTCATTTCACTCTGTAACGAAGGGCCTTCATTTCACTCTGTAACGAAGGCCTTCATTTCACTCGCTAACGAATGGCCTTCATTTCACTCTCTAACGAAGGGCGTTCGTTTCAATCTCTAACGAAGGGCCTTCGTTTCACTCTCTAACGAAGGGCGTTCGTTTCAATCTCTAACGAAGGACCTTCATTGCACTCTCTAATGAAGGACCTTCGTCTCACTCTCTAACGAAGGCCTTCATTTCACTCTCTAACGAAGAGCCTTCATTTCACTCTCTAACGAAGGCCTTCATTTCACTCACTAACGAATGGCCTACATTTCACTCTCTCTAACGAAGGGCCTTCGTTTCTCTCTCTAAAGAAGGGCCTTCATTTCACTCACTAACGAAGGGCCTTCGTTTCACTCTCTAACGAAGGGCCTTTGCTTGAATCGTTATAGAGCTCCTACACATTATTTCCGCAGCACCGCCAACTTTTAGAATATTTGAAAAACGTATATACCATAGTGATTGGTAATAACCTTAGAACGTTCTGAAAACTAGGCTGCTTATATATAAACACATTTACCAAAAATCTAACAATGGCGTAATGTTGGAGCAAAGGAAGAGAAAAAGAGATGAGTTCTTAGAAGAATTGTTTAAAGATTTGAGAAAAAATAGGCTTAAAAGAAAAGAGCACGATGCATTTCGGCAGACAACTTATCTTCGCGTGAGCGGGGATATCTAGTTAAAATAAAGACATTGAAAACAAAATATTTTTGTCTGTATAAATCAGAATCTGAGAGCTTAATATGGACAGATCCATTACCTTTAATAGCATAGCGTCTGGCTTCTATTCATCGCTCAAAATGCGCACAAGCCAACCAAATTTGACTCACAAATGATTGCAAATGAGCTATTTCTTTTGTTATGGTCGCAATAATTATGGGTAAAAGCGAACAAACATGGGTACTTACGTCATCTCCACCGAGTGAGTGCTGTTGAAAGGAAGAGCGCGATTTTGAAAGGATTTTTAAGTTAGTCTCACAATAGGTTTCGGCGCATTGTTCGTTGGATAATAGGTTCTTGCCGATGGAGGAGTCACAAGTAATTAATGAATTGGAACGGCATTGTCTCTTGGGGATGGTTTTGTTTTGTTACGAATAACACTAGGCACATGTTGTTTGATCACTCAGCCCTTGGGTTGTTCTACCACCTAGAAAGAACCGCACTCGCAAGTAAATTAATAAACAACCGGTAGAAAAAGGCAACTAGAAATTCCTTAGGCGTTGTTGAAAATATACGTCTAAGTTTACTCGCGAAAAAGTACTCCGTGATTTGTTTGATATCTTTCTCAAAATTCTCTAATATTTCACCATCCACGGATCGGAAGCTTTAAATAAACCGGACATTTGCGTGGCCCTATATGAAAGGCTCTTTAGTTGGTTCATGATCTTATCTAATAATCGTCCAGGATAACCATTTGACGAGAAAATGGATTGAAAATCAGTAAGGTCACCTTCTAGAAATTTATTGGAGCATATCTTTCGAGTACGATTAATAAGGCATTATTGCTTAATAGCTTTCTGTTGACTCATCAGAGACAATAATTGAACGCTGCTAGTGCTAGCACTGATGAAGGAATAATTCACCAGGTTGAAAGCTCAGCAATAAATTACCCATGTGGTGTTTCCACATACTATGTAAACATTCAAGGATTTGATAAAACATTGTTTCTCATTGGTGGTGAGACTGAAAAAGCAATTACATATCTGCAGAGGGTATTGATTATTTTTACAGAGCCTAGCCATCATTTACCAGAAGGTACCCTCTGGCAGGTGTTGGGACTGAAAATTGAATTATTGATCCTCTGCTGTTAGATCTAACCCCCAGCAAATCTTCATCATAATAGAAAAACAATTGAACTTAAGAGGGTCTGCAGAGGAGACATCTCGTCCCCTAGATTTATTATTGCTAATAAATACATTTCATCACAACTTTATTTTTACAGTCTAATGTTTAATTTTCTAAATAGCGTTCCCATTGATACGCATACTTGAAAATGGGAAGGTCCTTTTTAGGCACCCCTTTTTGCCTTCATCTATCGGTGCTGGCAGGAAAAAATGTTTTGATGGTATTACCAACGGGATTTGGCAAGAGTTTGATTATGGATTTAGTAGATTTACCAGACGTTCGTGCGAGCGCCTGATTATCAGTCAGGGTTTCTACGTTGACTTGCCTATGAAATTTCTTGGCCAAATCCCATTCTGGAGTTACGGTGTTCGGTAGTCAGATGTTGCTTCATTCTATCAGGGCTATTAATGATATCGGTTGGTGGAACATCGCTGTCTCTTTCCTTGGCATGTGTGAATACTGATTTAATAATAAAAGTTATAACGTTCAAAATCCCAGGGCCATTTTCGCCGACCTTCTGCCGTGGAGGCAAAATTCCCTGTGTTGGTTGATGATAGAGACTAAGCATGTGGAACTTGTAATTGAGTGTTACACGTATGCGCTACAACACTAGAATTCGGCTGTCATTCCTGGGTGAATGTTAGTGGTAAGCTGACAGCTGGCCATTCTGATTGCATGTTCAACCTCAATCCAACATCGCGCGGAAACAGGAAGCTCGGATCTTTCTGCACCAATCCCCCCTCTTTCGGCACAACCAGCACAGATGCCGAGCTTACTTTCCGAATAACTTGGAGATCCCTGCGGAGGAGGCTACATTTTTACCGCCATATTCTGCATTTACTGCTGATTGAACTGAATCAAATACATGTATAGGCAAGTGTATCTCTTCGTAAGCTTTTTGTGCTAAAGCGTTGACCTTGGGTTAGGGTTGTGGTTAGAAAAGTAGTGGTCAGGTAGGGATAGTTTAGGTGAGGTTGGGGTTTATTTATAAGGTTAATTAAGGATAGGGAACATGGTCATTGGAGCCTAAATTTTGGAACCAATTGGGCGCCGCCATTTTGGGAAAATTGGAGGGTAACTGTGGTAAATTGGAGGGCAAACTTCTTTGTTCCAGACCTTTTTCTGCAATTCGAGAACCTCGCGATCCCAAACAAGGAATCGTAAATTCTACAATTTTTGCGTTTCTTTTTCACTATTTCTCTATATGGCGATTACGCCTGTTGTTCTGTTGTTACTTGAACCATTTTCTGCTGAGTAAAAGATCAAAATGATTGCTTTAATATGAAATTTAAATATAAAATGGTCCCCTGATTTATCCAAGATGCATGGCAGTCTTCAATTGGTTCCCTGTAGATGACAGCATATCCTCCTATCTAGAATTACCAATAATCAGTAAATGTGCAATGGACTAGAATTACCAATAGTTATAAATTGTAGGATTATAGAACCAAACCCCAACACAACACCAATCCTAACACATGCCCGTCTAGTTTTATTTATGATCTCTATTGTTGCGCCTGTCGGAGGAAATTCAATAATGTAGTTTTGATGATTGCTGGTAAAATGTTTGAACGGTTTCAACAATGTAACCGACTGATGTTGGGATCAATTTCTAGAGAAATTCAGCAAGTGAGAAGGAACTAACTTCAACATGGCGACGGCGTCTTACGAAGGCAGGAAGAATCGTCTAGTGTCTTCTTTACCTTATCAAATCGTTCACAGCCTGTCCATGTATTTGAATCCTGACACAATGAATGATTGGCGTTTACTAGCTGGTAGTCTTGGGTATTCTGTTCTTCGTATACACAACTGGAGAAGAAAAGATAATCCCACAGAGGTATTACTGTTTGAGTGGATGAATAGTAAGGATAGCACTGTTACTTTACTGATTGATCATTTATTAAAAATGGGGAGAGGCGATGCCGTAGATTTACTCAGACCTTATGAATATCAAGCCGATCAGGGTGAGTACCAACTGGTAGCTTTATTAATGTAACTGGTAGCTTTATTTAAGTAATGTTATTATTTTGTAATAATATTATATATATATTATATATATATATATATATATATATATATATATATATATATATATATATATATATATATATATATATATATATATATATATATATATATATATATATATATAAATAGGTACGCGATTGGTACGCGATTGCGTACATCTGTATAATGGCTTGTTGCTCACCGCGGGGTTAAGAAGTTAACAGAATGAAATGTGACAGAGAACATGCATTGAGATTATATTATAGGATTTATATTACGATGCTACAATTTAACAAAATAACATACTATACATATTGCACGTTGTGATTGTTTACAATAATAGGCCTAGGGTTGGATGGTTGTAGGTTGTTGTTGCGATGGATAAAGTTTGTTGGATGTTTATAACTAAAGAAACAACTAAATATGAGTTATAACTGGAGAACGAAAACTAAATGATAGTTCCAAATGAATGTTACAAAATAATAATATTAACAGGAGTAGTAATACCCCCACTCTGGAGTACAAAGTGATGCCGCCTCATTAAATATTCATTACGTTATGACTTCTCGTGAACCTGCACGGCCCCTTAACCCTAATTATTTATTCAGATTACGTTATTAAACCTTCACGATCCCTAACCCTAGCACCTGTACCTGTAGGACCTGTCATCCTCGTGTACCTTTAAATCCGCAACAGAAGACTTTCCGATTCCATTACGTCATTTTGGTATGATGTCATTCCCAATTATAGCTGCTGACTCCTTCCGATGATGGCATTACGTCACTATCAAAAGGTCGCTCTTATATATGTCTCTTAATAATATAAGAAAGCCTTCGTATTTATTCACTGGATGGGCATGTGTCAGACTCCTTGTGGGAGAAGGAGGTATACACTTACGGCGCATGCGCACAATCGATATTATAATCTGGAATGAACTAAAGAGATGCTGAAGAAAAATCTTATACTTTCATACTAGCGCGTGTCTCGACCAACAGAGGTTTATACGATAGACTTTTACGTTCAAATAACCTTTAGTACTTCGACAGATCTATGCAGACTATGATATGAACCCAAACCATGTTACGAAGCAGCGGAAATTGTACGATAGTTTAAACGATCGAATTATCTGCCGAATAATCTTAATACGATTCCGCAAGAGGCGAATGTCAATAACTTTGACCGAATTATCACCTATTTACCTTTAGTTCTTAAAGTAAGCGAATCCTGTAATGAAGAAACGATCCGAGAGAAGCTGTAAGAAGAACGATCACCGATTTTAGATGGATACAAGCGTAATAATTATTTAATATATGAATATTATATTAAGTATTTCTTAGCTATTGTGGTGATTATAACATATACTTTACAAAGTTCGTCGTGCCTCTAGCGTATAAAGTACGCGATTCCTTGGATAAAGAAATAGGCTTCTTCAAGCTATTCGAAGAACGACAAACGATTTCAAACGTATTTATTTGCCTGTAAGCGAAATAAAACTTTATCAAAATTGCTTATCAAGATACAATCGAATTAAAACTTTAACACGGTTGCTAACGTTCAAGAATGATTAGGTTTCTTAAACGTATAGATCTTTCAAGATATAAACGAAATAAAACGCGATGCCTAAGAAATAGTCCGAGAAACCGTAAAAAGAACGATCGAAGATTTCAAACACAGAATATATATATATATATATATATATATATATATATATATATATATATATATATATATATATATATATATATATATATATATATATATAATACGCCCACTACCCTTGTGGTAGTTTGAGCACTCTGGCCCTATACCGCTTCACGCTCTCTGGATGTGCGCATGACCGCTGTTTATCCCACAAGCGGTTGTCACTGGCAATCGTTTGTGTATAATTAGTACTCATGTCCATATCTAGATTGTACCAAGCTACACTGATGAGCTGTGGAACAGCGAAACACGTGTCTGTAGATATTGTACTATTACGCTCCTTCACTTCGGTGTTGTTGAGCACTCTGTGAAGTTGGTGTAGGTGTCCTTTAGCGATAATGCAACGCCCACTACCCTTGTGGTAGTTTGAGCACTCTGGCCCTATACCGCTTCACGCTCTCTGGATGTGCGCATGACCGCTGTTTATCCCACAAGCGGTTGTCACTGGCAATCGTTTGTGTATAATTAGTACTCATGTCCATATCTAGATTGTACCAAGCTACACTGATGAGCTGTGGAACAGCGAAACACGTGTCTGTAGATATTGTACTATTACGCTCCTTCACTTCGGTGTTGTTGAGCACTCTGTGAAGTTGGTGTAGGTGTCCTTTAGCGATAATGCAACGCCCACTACCCTTGTGGTAGTTTGAGCACTCTGGCCCTATACCGCTTCACGCTCTCTGGATGTGCGCATGACCGCTGTTTATCCCACAAGCGGTTGTCACTGGCAATCGTTTGTGTATAATTAGTACTCATGTCCATATCTAGATTGTACCAAGCTACACTGATGAGCTGTGGAACAGCGAAACACGTGTCTGTAGATATTGTACTATATATATATATATATATATATATATATAGATATATATAGATATATATAGATATATATATAGATTTTCGCTTACCTCAAAACTGGTCTGCTACAACTTGTTTCATCTGTAACAAAATCTTCAGGCAGTGACAATATCCGTAGACCAAAACCTACACGTATATATATATATATATATATATATATATATATATATATATATATATAATATATATATATATATATATATATATATATATATATATATATATATATATATATATATATATATATATATATATATATATATATATATATATATATATATATATATATATATATATATTAAAAACTATATATCGGTTAGGTTTATGTGGCTGTTTTTGGTTTATGTGGCTGTTTTTGGTTTATGTGGCTGTTTTTGGTTTATGTGGCTGTTTATGTTATGATACATTTTGTTACGTTGCTAAGACTGATCATTTGAAAATTTTGACTGAGAGCACATGTTACAGACAAAGGAAACGGTCATTAAGAGGTCGTTAATGTCACAACTCACAATTCTTTGGAATATTTAATGAACAAACTAGAGAAGGCCAAACTAGATAAAATATTGTAACGCCGTGCCGTGGAGTTTAACCTCACTGTTTAAGAAACGTACGTGGGTATGAAGATTTGTAAGTTCGTAAGAATCATGATGACAAATGATTCATTTAAAATGATGTTCGAAACTAAATATTATTTTTCGACAAAGTTACGCAGTGAGCCACCTCACCTTAGTCCCTACACGTCCCGTTTCAGAAATACACACTTTATCCCCCTCCTTCCCCCATCATCCACAAGAGACGCATTATAATAAGGTAATGTGTATATATTATTATTCAGTTTCCTATTTACATACAAAGTCCTAAATCACACACAAAAGTTAAAAATCCCTAAGAACCACTAATATTTACAAACACCAAAAGTTAAAACCCATACAGATTCGTATTATTATTTACAAGCACACCAAGTTAAAAGTAAAGTGAAAAGGTGGTAAACTGCCAAGATTTTTAGTGACGAAATACTGACGTTTCGAGCGTAACCCTTCATGATGGCGTTTACACACTGCGATTAATCAGGCCGATTTATGGTTTAAATGCATGGTAATACTGAAGAAGACAATGGAAGAGTGGACCCACAAATCATTCCGCTGACAGTTTCAATTCCTTAACATGCATCTAAACCATAAACCGAGCTGATTAATCCCAGTGTGTAAAGGCACCGTAAGACGAGATGAAATTAAATAAACACGCCTGTCAAAAATGCGCGCGAAATCGCCAGTAACATGTGTCCAACATTTTCAGAATGGCCGTACGAAAATTTCGAAAGATTGGTAACCAATTTATTGTTTGAAGATTACCTCACTTCTTTCTGGCCCTAAATAATTAGGTTTTTTCAGCAAATTACTAGATCTAGGGAGATTGAAAGGGGATATCACAGGGATCAATTTGATACCAATATTGCCATGGTTACACTAGTTATTTTGCTTCTGTTTTCTTCGTCTTTCAAGGCTTTTTACGCAAATGGCGTCGTCGGTCAAACTCATTGTAAATTGAACATGTTTATCTTGCATTAAATGTTTTGTTAAAGCTCTTGTCGTATTTTTTGTTGATTATTTGTTAAGTCATTCGTTTTATAGCTATAATAAACTCGGCTTCGTTTTCTAGCTATATTAAACTCGGCATCGTTTTCTAGCTATAATAAGTTGTTTGCTTTATCTAATTCTAAATGTTAAGAATGTTTTTAATTCAAGTACCAAGAACGGCTTTAATTGAACAAACCAAAAATACTTACAGTGTTTCAGAAGATGGCTGCTGCAATATGAGCCTGTAAATTGTTTGGTCAGTACTATTCTCTTCTATTTTGTATTGTGACTGATTTTGACTAATTGTGATATTTAACAGGGATCCAATGTTAACTATGGCACGTTAAAACAACAATATGCTATTTATTAGTTAATAACTTCAATATTTCTGTTTGGATACATTTAAAAAGAACGTAAATGTGCATCAATTATGGCGGCCATCTTGGATTCCAATATGGCGGCAATGGTTGGACATAAAATGTGGATTATTTCAAATTCCCCAAGGATGCCGGGATGGCATCATCCAGATTATTAATCTCCATACTTCATAGATACAAAAACCATACAAAACCATTGGGGGTCCTACAAAACAAGGTGAGGCTACAAACGGCCATTTGGCAACCAGACTAAAGGCATCAAATTACAAGCGCTTCAATGTCGGAGAATATACAGTATGAGGCAGTAGAGGTATAAATTGACTCGCCGTTGAAGACAGGAATAAGAAGGTGCAGGCGACAATTAAGAAACTTAAGAGACTGGATAAAAAGGTAAGAAACAGCGACTTAAAACTATAATAATATTTATGCAGATTCACCCTTATTCCTCAGATTATAATTAAACTCTATAAATGTTCACTTTTTGTGTGTAATTTCACGTTGTTCTTATCGTTCCATGTCTGCGCTGTACTTTACTCACAATTCAATCCATGCATGCTTTATTTTAACACATAGTCTTGTTGATGTTAATATTTATAATTGTGAAGACAAATATTATACAAATATTTATAATATAATAACCACATGATGCAGGTAGCCAAACTTGTGAATGAGGTTGAAGAGGTAGAATATATTAGAGAAGAACTGGTAGATGGTATTAGGCAGGAACAGGTAGAACGGTATATCGTAGAAGGGTTCGGGTTAAGCAAGAAGGCTGTAGTGAGGAGGTGATGTCAATGTGTACCTACTGGATTCACTCGTTGCAGTCAATCAAGGCAGTGCAGGTGAAAGTGAAAGCAGCTAGTGTAATACATGGAGGGAGTCTTGAAAATCTAACACTAGGAACTATTGGTATGGTAGTGACATTGGAGAAAAAATGCAATGAAGACGTTATTCCACATTGCAATGAAGAATTGCAAAAAATTAAAGGGAAAGGTATTTCTGAAGGCTTATAAAGAAGATCTGGAAAAGTTTGAGAGCTTGAATGATAATGCTAAGATCAATTGCAGTTATTATAGTAAAGGAGTAATGGGCGGTATGGTTAAGTATACATCTGTATGCAAGACTTCTTCGTATAACCAAGTATTTAAGAAACAGGCTGTGCGTATAAAGGTTCCTATAGTTGTCCCACCCCCAGGCTAGTACCTTACCACAGATTGATGTAATTTATTAAGTCCATTGAAATTGGTATGTAACATGCAGTAGTGTTCGCAAAATGCTTTGTGATGGGTTGTTATTGTGACATTGAAGAGCTTGGCTGAGTTTTATCTCAATAGTGGTCAATACAAATATTATCATAACTTTTGATGAGCCTAACACATTTAATGTTGTTTTAGGTGGTGATGGTGCACCTTTTGGTAAAGATGACACTGCTTGTTCATGGCCGGTTAGCATTCTGTTTGGTGCTAATTGCACTGAAAACGGTTTGCCTAGTAAGTGCTTTGTTTCCAAATTAACGACCGACATTCATAAAATTGAGAGCACTTCATATTCTGTTGTATGTAATAAAGCCGAGGCCATTAATGTTCAAGTAATATTGCAACTTATTTTTTCATAACATAACTTATTTTCTAATTAAAATTATAAAGGCTGGTGTATGGGTGAAGGGGTTAAATGAGATACATGTGTAAGGTATAACTCATTAACCCCCACAACTAACCTATAGCAGTTTTACTTTGGTGAGAAAATTTGTCTAGGATAAGACAGTGAAATTATTAAAGGCTGGTTTTAAGCATAAATAGATTATTAAAAGTACCCTTGTACCTGTATGTGTTGGATATAGTATTCATAACAGTTTTGCTTGTTTTGCCCACATGGCCAAATACCAAAGTTTTATAGTCTGGCTCATATATTATTGTAGATTGATTGAGTTAAGTTATTTGTTAAGTGCTCCCTATACTGTATATGCATATATATATAATGTCTCGCATTTAACCACCCGTTAAAATGCTATCTTGAGGAGCTTTTGAGCCAAAATATGAGTGGCTCATCTTTATGGGCATTTACATTATTATTAAATAAAAAACCACGCAAAACAAACAACTTGTAGGAAATTAAATAAAAGACCCTCATACGCCCCACACCCCTCAAACTCCCTCATTACCCTTCAAATGTCCCATAAATAACCCAAATAACCCTCATGTGCCCCCAACACCCCTCGAACTCCATTCAAACGCCTCCAACACCCCCACATGCCACATAAACACCCCATTACGCCACAAAACCACTACGAACTCCTGAATCAATGCTTGAGAATGATTCAAATGATTCAATAAAATTCAATTCGGTGTTTATTGGGATTCTAGATGATTATTTGTGCTAGAAGCAAAAACTATTTACCTAGAGGGGTATTATCGTTATGCAATTGCAATTGAACACAGAATGAATTTATTTTCAGAATTATCGATAATGTATAAGACATCTAACATGAATGGTTATATCTCAAGAGGCCCTCAACACCCCACAATCCCAAATACACCCAAATGGCCCAGAAAACACCTCCAAAATGCCCCCGAAAACAGCCCAAACGTCACCGAAAACACCACAAAGCCCCAGAAAACAACCAAAACGCCCCCCCCCCTCCGAAAAAAACACCACAAGCGCCCCCCAAAATACCCCGAAAACACCCCCGAAAGTACCGCAAACGCCTCAAAAACACCCAAACACCCCTGAAAACACAGAAAACACCCCAAAAGCCCCTGCCAACCCCCCCGAAATCTCCCTGAAAACACGCTAAACACCCTCTAAAACACCCCAAACGCCACCGAAAACAGCCCAAACGCCACCAAAAACACCCCAAACACCAGTATTTCGTCAGTAAACATCTTGGCAGTTTACCACCTTTTCACTTTACTTTTAACTTGGTGTGCTTGTAAATAATAATACGAATCTGTATGGGTTTTAACTTTTCATGTTTGTAAATATTAGTAGTTCTTAGGGATTTTTAACTTTTGTGTGTGATTTAGGACTTTGTATGTAAACAGGAAACTGAATAACATATATTCATTACCTTATCATAATGCGTCACTTGTGGATCATGGGGGAAGGAGGGGGATAAAGTGTGTATTTCTGAAACGAGATGTGTAGGGACAAAGGGGGACGCGAGGTGGCTCTCTGCGTAACTTTGTCGAAAAATAATATTTAGTTTCGAACATTATTTCAAATCAGTCATATGTCATCACGATTCTTACGGACTTACAATTCTTCATGCCCACTTGCGGTTCTTAAACAGTGAGGTTAAACTCCACGGCACGGCGTTACAATATTTTATCTAGTTTGGCCTTCTCTAGTTTGTTTCATTAAATATTCCAAAGAATTTTTTTAATAATTTATTTTAAAACTTTTTTTGTATGAAAGAATCAGAAAAAGATCACTTCTAGAAGTTGAAACATTGTACGTTTCTTCATTCTCGTTCTTTCAAAAAATATGTATCTTTTCAAAAAATATAAACAATAAGAAGAATGGAGATTCATATATCACGAAAATGTTTCTTAATTGTTATTTTTCGTCCATTGTTTGTTGCATGTACGATGTAGTTCATTTAGGTCGATCTAAAATGATCGAATATGTTGCCAGCTCGTATAAACTAAGCGATTTTGTATGGGATTTTTTAAATAACAAGACGAAATCGAATGTTCGTCAAAATAGCAATGCATCGGAAAAAACCTTTTTTTATGAGTTTGTCAAGAACGTTGAGACTGGGGAGTTTCAACAAATTTTCACTTAAGAAAGAATTACTGAGGATTAATCACCCAAACCTTATTATGGTACTTCACATATACTTCAAATGGTAGACAAAAGGCAACACAATGAAAAAGTATTCTTGTTTTGTCTTGAATTTTATCAAAATAATGTGCCCTAGACCTACAGAAGATGTTATTCTTTGTTTCTATATTGCGTTCATGCGAATGTCGTACGTGTAAACTAACATTAAATAAGACCAGCTAACACTGAAATATATTATTAGTAATAATAATAGTCTTAAAAGAGCAGAAAGTAGAGAAAGAACATTTATTGCAGAATGGAAAAATATATTTTCATGGCTTATCCTTCATGAGATCTAAGGCGAAATGTAGTCATAAGTCGCCATGCAGATGCAGATATTTTAGTTTGTCTATCGCTATCAAGAATACAATTGTTTTGCTCGCGATCTTTTCGTCTTAATAACAAAACGTAAATAATGGTATCCAAAGGCCGGAGGGAAAAATATTTAGTAATCAGAAGGCTTTGTTTTTCAATTTCTTCAACCAGGTATACAGTTAACTGTCTTTAAGCGACCTCACTTACAAATTCCTGTTTTATTTCTCAGTCAAATACTGTGTTTAAAATCTCACGTACGCGACCGCTCTCGTAAGAGATAGCGACCTACTTAGTGGTTGGATTTTAGACCTTTCTATAGTTGTTTTTCTTCTCTCGTAAGCGAACACCGCAGATAATATATAGATTATTACTTTATGAACTACATAACTTTCCTGTTTAGGTTAAAGTGTATATAAAACAAAATTAAGTTTGTCTTATTTAAATGAACTCCGTGGTAATTTAGAGCTTTTTCATATCTCAGATCGTTCTCGAGATATTTAGATTAATGTGATATGAAAATGAATAACCTACGAGTCTATCACGTCAAGTGCTTTATACGTTTTTACAAAATCAAGAAATTAGACACAGTAAATTGATTTGGCATCACTATTTTGATGTAGTAATGGTAGGTTTCACTATAAGTGTTGTAATGTGCAAGTTTCAAGTGATTTCGTACGTTGAATAATCTCAAAGATATAAAAATGTGATAACCTCGGACCGTAATAAGTTATTATGACGTAATAAGTTATAAGTTATTGATTGTCAGGAGGATAGTTTGCTGTCTGCTACCATGGTGTTTCTCTCTGATTTACTTTCAGATCACAGTGCTGTTGTTTGCAGCATGGATTTTCGGAGACCCCAATCATCTAAAAAAAGTTATTAATCATCGCGATTTACGTCGTAAGACTTACAGACATGGCGAAAAGATATCCTTGACTCGCAATTAATTTGTTCGTCCGTATCTGATGTAAATACTGCTACTGAACAGTTCAATTGTGTATTGTCTGAGCTTTTGGAAAAACACGCACCCAAACGTACACGCTCAATTACCCTACGCCCAAATGCTCCATAGTTTAATGATAGTTTAAGAGTTATGAGGAAACAAAAACGACAGTTTGAGCGTAAATTTCTCTCTATACACGCCTTCAGGTTCATCATCAATTGTACAAGGAACAATGTTGTATATACGCAAAGGCAATTGATTTTGAAAAAACAGAATATTATAAGGCAAAGATATCTAACTCTGATCACATTCAGCTATTTCACATGATTGAGGGCATGTTCCGAGTAAAATCTATTCCTTTATTACCCGGCATCACATGATTCTTCGTATGACCTGGCTGTTGCTTTTAGTTGTTATTTTTCAACTAAGATTCAGTTACTTCGAGATAAACTTACTAGTACACACGAGTCAGTTAAGAAGCTATCTATAGCAGTTGCCTCTCCTTGTTGTAAAAGCTCACTCAGTGAATTTACTTGTTGTATCTGAAAGCTTTGTCTGTAACACTATCAAACATATAGTACTCGTCTAAGTCCTGTGCCTTAGATCATGCACTGTTATTTCTTGGTAGTTAAAATAACTACAACACTGTAGTTATTTTAACTATTTCGAGTGTAGTAACTTTATCTTAGTTATTTTAACCACAGTTTTGTAGTTAAAAAAACTATTGCCATAGTGATTTTAACTACCACGGTGTAGTTATTAAATCGTGGTTATTTTAACCACAGTTTTGTAGTTAAAATAACTATTGCCATAGTAATTTTAACTACGATTTTCGTAGTTACTCGTCTTAGTGATTTTAACTACAACTGTTTAACTACATATATTTAGATTGTAGTAATTTTAACTACGATTTATGTAGTTACTTCGTCTTAGTTATTTTAACTACAACTGTTTAACTACAATTGTAGTAATTTTAACTCATCACCAGAAATTTGGGACTTTTGCGCCGCCGTTCTCGGCAATTCACTAATAATAACTTTCTGAACTTAAAATAGCTTTTTGTGGCCTGTCTGTGCATTCGGTAGGTTGATTTCGCGGTGCTGGACATTCTACGAAGTAAATCATCGATACGTTCGCAATTCCTGTTCACAATAAACCATCCATTGAGTTGTATTCATCAAGAATCTCTGATATTTTCACTGTTCCGCGTATTGCGCAACTACTAAAATTTCGTACGCCAATATTGTTTACGTTTTTGTCTCTGAAAGTCGCGTGATATAGCCTGCGAGTAAGGCTCGTATTCCCTCGAGAATTCACAGGAAATAGTCTGGGAACTAGTTTGGTAATAAACATACCTTCCCCAAATCAAAACGAACAAGAAACATGGATGTTTGTGTGCGGTAAAGGCATTCATTTTATTGCGCTTGCCTAGCTGTAACTGAAGATGCAATGCCGGATACCCCCTGTGTAGATCTCTCTGAAGTCTGCAAAATGAAGAAAGTTTAAACGCTGTGATATGTTATCAATTCATCTTTGTCCACAGGAGTATTTCCTCTTTCACTTAAGAAAGGTCTCATCTGCCCATCTATTAAAAAACCTACTAGTGATAAAGAGCAATTCCCTAACTATATACCTATTGCTAACGTGGCTTTCTTGTCAAAAGTATTAGAGCGGATTGCTGCCAGACAGACAACAGACTATCTTATTGAGAATAACCTCCTTGCAAAAATGCAATCTGCTTATAGACTCTTTCATAGCAGAGAGACAGCAGTTCTACGTGTTTTCAATGATATCCTTAATGCACTTGATGAAAATCAGGAAGTAGTGTTGGTACTGTTGGACTTATCATCTGCGTTCGACACCATTGACCACACCGTTCTATTGGAGAGACGTCAGCATCGTTATGAGTTTAGTGGAACTGTACTAGGCTGGTATCACTCATACCTTTCTGATCGGGTACAGTCAGTTATGGTGAAGAATACGCATTCCTCAAACAAACCATTTCAATATGGTGTATACCTCAGGGTTCTGTACTGGGTCCACTTCTCTTTTCACTCTTTGCGCCATTGGAAGATGTGATCAAAGCCCATGGGCCTTGATTGCATAATGTACGCTGATGACACACAGCTGTATATGCCTATAAAATCTCCATGTGATCGACCTGCTGCTCTAGCTAAACTTGAGTTATGTATTCAGGACATCACCAACTGGTGTACTATGAATGGTCTTATATGCAATCCGAGTAAAACCGAGATTGTCCATCTATCATCACGTTTTATGCATTGTGAACCAATGCCAGAAATATGTGTCAATGATGTGAAAATCCAACCGGCTCCGGTTGCACGTGATCTCGGTGTTGCTGTAGCTAGACATCTAAAATTAAATACTCATGTAAATAACATCTGTAAATCGGCCACTTTTGCTATCAGAAATATCGGCAAGATCAGGAAATATTTGAGTAAAAAGGACTGTGAGAAGTTGGTGCATGCATTTATAACATCAAAACTTGACAGCGTAATAGCATCCTATATGGCTTGCCAGAAGCTGAATTGAGAAAGTTATAGCGAATTCAAATACAACTGCAAGACTTGTAACAGGGGTTAAAAAATCGGAGCATATCTCGCCTGTGCTTCGTAATCTTCACTGGTTGCCGGTGAGATCAAGGATTGTATTTAAAATACTAATAATTACTTTCAAGGCTTTGCATGGCCAGGCGCCTGTTTATATTACTGATTTGCTAAATAAATATAAACCTACTCGTGCTTTGAGATCATCAGACCGTAATCTGCTACTTGAGCCAAAATCCAAAACGGTGACTCATGGAGACAGAGCGTTCTCGGTTTCGGCACCAAAACTGTGGAATTCATTACCACAGGAAATTAGAAGCTTTGATATGTTGAGTAATTTTAAGTCAGCAGTTAAGACTTTTCTTTTTTAAATTAATAGTTTTTTTGTTGATAGTGGTAATACCTGTATATGCAGTAGGCTTTATCTTATAATGAAACTGTAATAAGTTTTGTCAGTAAATTTAAGAATATATTGTTGTAAGAGCATTGAGACTATTGTATAATGCTCCTAATACGTCTATTATTATTATTATTATTATTATTATTATTATTATTATTATTATTATTATTATTATTATAAGTTATCATTCATTTTCATATTACATAAGTCTAAATATCTCAAGAATGACGTGAGATATGAAAGAGCTCTAAATTATCATTCCTAATAAGACAAATTTAAAAGTTCATTTAAATAAGACAAACTTAATTCTCCATTTTAAGTTTCGTTAACGTTCTATGCTACTGTAACAAGATTGAAGTCATTGTTTTAGCCAATAAATATGAGAAATTAAATTCATGAATACAGTATAGTCAAATTAATTTATGCATCATTACATCATTGTTATTATGAATCACGTGCGGTATAACTTATTTATTTATTTAAAATAAAAATTAATTATTTAATTACGCTAGCTTTGGGGGTCGTCTCTTACGAGATGGTCAACTGTATAAGTGACAGTTCGCATAGATCATTTTACCTTTAAATTCAGTAATATGATAAATTGGATAACAAAAGTACCGTATTAGAAAAGTAGAGATTTCGCTGGCTTAATCCACAAACAAATTTAAATTTATTGAAGTTTAATTAAGTCTTGTTGGAAGAAATAGATTTAGTAAATTTAGTAGGACGATAGTGGGAGAACATTTCCCATTTAGTGTCCAATGCGGCTGTATAATTTACTAATCAAATGAATTTTAGTCGGCATGACACCTAAAATATCGAGCCGTACTAACTGTATAATAAGTTATATACATTTTATTTATTTAGAGATGAATTATGACATTGTAGCAGGAAGAGAATTTACTCCTAAATCGAATAAAACCATCACGCAAGAAATCAAGAATACGGCAAAACGCTCTCGTCAAGAAAATGTCGATAGTGATTCTGGTGTCTCTTTATGTGTCTCCAATTTGCAAATATCATTGGAAACGACCGCTGACCAGTTTAGCAATGAACATTCTAGGCGCCGTCTACTCCCTCATTTAGCAAAGTGCATATTTCCCGGAGATCGTCAGCGACTTATCGATTCATTTCATCCTGGCACTAGAAAATGGCTTCTCAATCGCGTTGATTTGTGGTTTACGGAAGAGCCAGATTCTAGAGTCATGGTGCTTACCGCCGGCCCAGGGGTGGGAAAGAGCGTGTTTTCTGCTAAAGTTTGCGACATTTATGAGAAAAGAAGACAGTTAGCTGGCTGTCATTTCTGTCAATTTAACTTTGCTGATTATCGTAATCCGTTAAAGATGCTGGAGTCTCTTGCAAATCATTTATGTAAAAATATGCTTGGGTTTCAAGAAAAACTCATTGAGCAGCTGGAGCGCCCTCATTCCAGAGACACTGTTCCAGATGCTTTTCGTGTGCTCCTACATGACCCTTTGTACGAACTAGGAGAACGGCAAACCATGCTGATCGTAATTGATGCTCTTGACGAGAGTGAAAGTGGAGGAAAAAGTGAGCTGTTAAATGTTATATCAAAGGAGTTTCCAAAGCTTCCAAAGTGGATCAAAGTTCTTATCACTAGCCGACCAGAATTACCAGTCCAGAAGACCTTGCGTCATTTGAAAGCCGTAGAAATCCTACCCAATCATGAAGATAATAAGAAAGATATCAGATGTTTCCTCCAAAATGGTCTCGCCAGTCTCACGCCTTCTGAAGAAATTGTCGAAGAATTGGTTGTTAGGTGCGAAGGCTCGTTTCTTTTTGCCTTTCATATTCTCGTGGCCCTACAAAAACAGAGCAAAATAGCAGGAAAGATAGATTTAAACATTATTCCTGGAAGTATCTCTGCTGTTTACAAGGATTATTTCGATCGCATGAAAGAAGAAATAGTGAAAGTGGATCCAAGCATCGACTTTTATCGAATTTTGGAAATGGTGGCCGTGTCTCAAGGTCCCCTTCCACTAGCTTTCATTGGGCAAGGTCTTGGTTTGTCGGAATCTTCTCTGTCAGGGCAATCCCGCCCTGAAATAATTCTCAAGAGTATTATTCAAAAGGTGAATGAAAGCATCTCCGCACTGTTGCTTGTTTATGACGATAGTTTAACAGTTTTTCATAAAACTGTCGTGGACTGGCTTACTTCAGATAAATATGAGGATCATATTTACAAAGTGGTTTCCAGTCGTGGTGATGAACATTTGTGGCGAGTGTGTAGAAAAGAGCTGGAAGAATTGGAAAGAAAAAATCCGAGATCGAAAAAGAATAAAGAAGAGGAGTATGCCTGCAAGTTTGGAGTAAGGCACGGTGCTTATTGTACAAGTTATATTAATAGCGATCTTGATGGTTAGTATATGCTTGCACTATTATTTGTCATTAATTCTATATTTCTATGCGTGGCTGCACTATATAGACCTATTTCATAATGGCCGCCATTTTAAATATTCTTTTATGTGCGTCTAAATTGGCTTTTATACTTCCTCATTAGGAAGTAAAGATTATTTTAAATCACACACAAACGAAGCCCTTGGGTAATTAAAGGAATATTTAAAATAGTCTCCATTATGAAAGAGGTCTATGGCATCTGATGCAAAAACTTTCGTCTCGTTGACTCTTTTGACCCTACAGTATATGTTCTGTACAGTATATGTACAGTATACAATATATGTTAGTTGTTATATATTCATCCATGTACCTGTAAACGGTGTAGTTAAGCATTTGCTACCAATATTACATGAATACAGTAATACTGTTTACCATAGGTAGGGAAATATATCTGTTAAAATATGGACAGTCCAATAAAGCACGACAACAAATATACATATATGGCACATTAGATTATAGTACCGCAAGGTCGTAAAATGAATAAAAAGTATCGCCAATTTACATATTGCAGCCCATAAGCCAAAGTAACCATGACTACCCAACACAGCTCGACTCGCGCCACACTGTCAAAGCAGTGGAAAGTATACTTAACTTGTATACTAACAGGTGAGGGGGGTGGGTAGACAACAAGGCAAGAATTGTTATCATGTCAAGCGTGCGCCAACCAGTCAAGTTCAGACCACACTGAGAAGACTGCATTGCATAAGCCAAGAACTGTGCATATCATTTAATGGAGTAACCAGCATTTAACTCCTTTTTTACTTACAGTAGCCTAAATTTCATTTAGTAAACTATGCTGTCATATGTTGTAAATTAAATAAGTTATGTAGATCATGATATCGTTCGCTGTTAAACTAAAAACTGCTTACCTATATTTTTTCTAACAATATTTACTAAACAGAATTTTCATAATCTAAAATTTATTTATTATTATTTATTGAAATATCTTTATCGTGGAGTGCTTCATTCACATATTAATGATTCATTCAGTATGTCTGAGCAGGTATTTGCATGTTCTGACAAAGATCTATTTCTTAGAATACATACTGGACCCGCGCTCGTACTCAATTGATGTATTGATGATTACGCAGTACAACAGTAGTGATGAAGAACATGATGTTGGTGCATTTGGATGGCTACTTCCTAATCAAGCTTACTTGATGACCACAAGTAAAGTTGGTATAGAAGCTCAATACTATTCAACACTAAAATTGACCTCCACCGATGCGTATACATATGTGTTCAAAGAGGAAGAGTACCAACTGGTTTGCTGCTCAGATAAGGATTCTGACCTAGATTATGCAGTCATTAACTTGGATGCTCCATATCCTCGATCATATCCTGTACTAAAACCAGCATTTTGGATCTCAAGCCGATGTCCTTCCCCTGGAAGCAACCTATACATACGCGATGCATCACTGTCCAAGGTGGTTGGTGACGTAATCCCTTTTCCAGAAGGTTTGATAAATTGGGCGAAAAGCAGATCCATACCTTGCCCTCGCGATGACATTCCACAACTAACGCTGGATTCAGTTGGTGGAATGAATTGGGACATCCTGGAAAGAGGAAAAGATTCTCTAGTCTTTTATGATCAGTTAAATGTGTCAGATAAATGTGGAGTACCTATGTGCTCCTGGCCAGGAGATGTTGCGGCGTTTGGTTTATTCAGTATCATGTACAAAACTAGAGGAATTCCGACCAAAATCCCACTCGTTACATTCAGTTATCGTATGGATAAAATTGTTGAAGATATACGTCGTCAGGACCCAAAACTAGCTGGATATATTCGAAGGTAGAATGGCGTATGAAGGAAGGCACTTCAGCACTAGTAAATTTGGAACAGAACTGTAGCATAAGTTATATTGTTTTCGGAAACAAATGGTATAATAAGAGAATAAATCTTGTAGTTTAATATAACACTTGTTTCTTAAATATATAAGTATGCCTCACAATTGATACATAAAGAGGATATACGAATCTCTGACTGGAAATGAAACTCATGAGCTTTCTTGATATAGCCTACGTGCAGGCCATTGAGAAATAGGGTCGGGTAACAGGAAGGTGCGAGGTGGGCAGGCAAAAAATGCGCGGACAATTTTCGGGTTTTACTACATCCGGGGTGTTCTTTGTCAGTTCCAGCGAGCAATCGTCTTCTGGACGATCTATTTTTAGTATCCGCGAGAGGTAGCTATCAAGATGGTCGTTAGATTAAGATTAATGTTAGGGTTACGATTAGTATTAAGGTAAGTATTAGAGTTTTTTCTTCTTAGCTTTCCTGTACTTAGCTAACCCTAATACTAATACTAACCCTAATACTAATACTAATACTTACCCTAATACTAATAGTAATACTAACCTTATCATTAATATTGCGATACTAACAAAGGATCGTCCAGAAGACAGCACTGACAAACAGCGTCCTGTTCTCCAGCTCGCTTGGCGCATTACTTTCCTTCCTCCCGTTACCCCTCCGAAATATTTCCCAATGAACCTGGCAGTGCAACCTAAGGGCTTTTTACACAGGATTGCCCCTTCCTCCAGAGTTATCCTGCGCGAGTCAACTTTTTTTGTGAATTTCTTGAGAAATTGCAGTGAATAGTTTTCATGAGAAACCACAAAGTTGTCTCGGAGTCAGGGTGACCCTGGGGTAGGTAGCTTTGAACGAACGATGGCCATTGATCTCTAAATAAAGACTGGATCGAGCAACTATATTTTGGATACATCGATGCGCTACTTCCGGCTCAATAGTTACTGTTGTGGAGCCATACTTTGTGTTCTATATTGTGGAAAAACCTTCGACAACTGATTCATTTTAGCATCTTAATAATCAGACAAAGATAGTCTCTGTCGCCTATAGTAAAACTATATAACGTGGTCTCATCAAGATGGCCGCCACAAGTTACTTCCGGCTTCATTCTCTGAACAATTGTTGCTCGATGCAGTCTTTTTTAGAGATAATAATATTAATATTTAATTTATATAGCGCAATTTCTTAAAAAATCCAATAGCGCTTTACATATAAAAATCTAGTGAAGAATTAAAATTACGTCTGATTTACATGTAACAATAAAAATACTTAACAATATGCACGTGTAAAAAGAAAAGTTTTAACACAGCATTTAAATTAAGAGACCTAATGTTTCTGATGTTCTCTGGTAGACTATTCCATAATGTGGGAGCTGTGACAGAAAAAGCTCTCCATCCATAAGAGTTCAATTCGAATCTAGTGATCAACGAGGGAAGGTATTATAGTGATCAAATTGTTGTCTTCAACCACGGTGTGGAAGGTTAGGATCATGGATTTATCTGGGTGAGCCTTCAAACAGCTAATTGTTTCAGCGGTTCAAACCCAGAATTTACGTTTGCTATAAGAGTACTCACCGTGGTTGAATTGCGTGGTTGAAGACAACAATTTGAGCTCCATTATTCCTCGTAATGGTAGCCCTAGGGATGGATAGTGATAGCAGACCGTGCTGGGAGGTACCTTTGTAATTTAGGGTGACCACAAGAGTGGCTAGCTTTGTAATTTATGGTAGCTTTAAGGTATAGGTAGCATTGCAATGTATAGAGTGACGTTTGTGGGTAGTTATTTTTGCAATCTAGGGTTACTCTAAGAGGGCGAGAGTTCTGATTAACTAATAAGAATAGAGGATTGGTGATGATGGATATTTACTAACGGTTGCTAGTAAATATCGATCATGTTCTATGACCAATCCGCAATCCTATTGGTTAATCAAATCTTTAAAATATCTATCAGCCGATGGTTAATAGTCAAAGTTTCTACGCAGGCAACGGTATCATTGATCCACTGCTTTATCTTCTTGACACGTTCGCTATAATTCTCCTGGTCATCTTTGGTAGCAAAGATATCCTGCTCTTCTATTGAAGACACTTACAGTACAGTGCATGAATGTTGATGTTTGTATGACCTAACAAGATGCTGCATGTAAATAAGCATGTTTCATGATTTCGAAAACCCTTCAATACTTTTAAAACAATTTTAGTGTATTTATTGTAGGCTCAACAACAGCAATAAGTTTAACTTTTACTGTAGTTTTGAACGAGGACGGCGGCGTTGAGATTACTCCTTCCAGGCTTGTAATTGAACCCTTCCGCACGTTGTAAGGGGCCGTTGTGAAAACCCGGAACGGCGGAATATGCCGGAATATCACGGAATATTCCGGAATATCACGGAATACTACGGAATGTTACGGAATTGGGAATCTAATCAAAATCCACGCAGAAAATGTATCATGGTAAACTTTGCTAGTTTGGCAAATCTGCGGTCATAGTAATTTTCTTTTACAAAGTGCGTGTACAAAATTGGGGAAAATGTGGTAACACAGGACGAAGTTTGAAGAGAACACGGACAACCCTTGGAGAACCCTCTTTAAAATTGATTACTGTAAGTCTGGCTCGTACCCTGCCCAGCCTAGACAATAGGCCTTCTATTTTTATTTTTTTCCAGAGATTCGGAGATTATTTATACTTCAGGCAGCGAATTTGGTCCCCAGCTCCCATAGCAGCGCACGGAAAAGCCTATTCTAGGCTGTACCCTGCCATGGTGAGACCCTGGGTACGAGGTTGCCATCTGTGTATCGTCTAAACTGCAAATCCTCCCAGATACGCATCAGATACGCATTAGAGCCTTGCCACTGTCCAAAAGAACCGCGGGCTCTGGGGAACAAGTTGTGGGTATTTAGCAACCAAATTAGTTCAATCAAATTACGTTGCAGGCGCTTGAAATAAACCAGCAACTTACAAATATTTCGCAAAACCTACTCAAGCATAAACATTTAAATCTAATTATCTAGAACGTGTCATAATTATACAAGACGAAGAAAGGTTTGTTTTATGCTTTTCTTCACTTACCATGATTAGAATTGTCCATATTACACACGAGGCAAGAAATTAGCCAAAAGCAATGAACGAGAATACTGCTTGTCAAGGATGTCATTATATTATTCACTATAATTCCGTGATCAGTATTCCGCCATATTCCGTGATATTCCGCCGTCCCGGGTTTTCACAATGGCCCGTTGTAAGGCACTAATTATTGGAATTGTTTAAGCATTGAATAGACCTCTTTCATAATGGCACCCAAATTAAATATTCTTTTATATTCATTTAAATTACCTTTCTGACCTCGTTCGTGTGTCTGTAATTCCAAAGCATCTTTGATTTGTAACGTGGCCAGAAAGTCTAATTTGCATGCATATAAAATAATATTTAAACTGGCCGCCATTATGAAAGAGGTCTATAAGCTATAATTATATTGGATTGTAATCTAATGGATTGTTCTAATTAGTTGCGCATTGACTTTTGCGCATCCCATAAGACTACTGTCTTACGATAATCTAAACAACCAAGCTGGTTGTTCATTGGGCAGGATTTTAAGCAATTAAGTGCCTATCTCACGTTTGAGGATTTTACATATTCGTATAATATAAAATTTATTTGATTAAATTTATTTAAAATTTATTGACAAGCAATTTGATTTGTCAATACCCGTGCAGGATGAGAGTATCCCGTTTTTTTATCTCATTCCGTTTATCGTTATAAGTTAAAACAAAACTCTGAAAAAACCGGAAGTATATTTAGTTTTTGTGTTGTGAGAAAATTATCACCGAGAAAAATGATCGTCTGATCCATTTTGTGTTCAATAACAAAGTTAAACAAAACAACGAGGTTTGAAAAGGGCATGTTTTGAAAGCAACAAACTCGTGAGAATAATATACTGTTTAAATACCTTCTATTTTATTGCCTGATGGACTTACTGGGAAAAGAACAATCTTTATCTATACGAAGTAAAATACCCAACAGCTCTCGACTTAAAATCCAAAATCTTCCAGTGTCATTGTGAAAAAGACAGCGAAGACTTTTCCAGAGCGACAGTTGCTGCCCATAATATCTGTCTGTTCTCTTTGAAACAACAAACCAAACACTGAGACGGCTGATTCCAGTGTGATGATTAACCTTTTGCCTAAAACTAGTCAGTGTTTTTCATATTAAAAGTGGAGGTTTTGTCCATATTCTTCGCTTTGTTGTCGGATTTGTCATTTGTCGGCAAAACAAATTTCAGCTTTCCGGCCTGCTCGACGTTTAGGAGACGAATTATTATTGGTAGTTGATAATTCTTGGGAGAATTTGTATTCTCGTCATATTACTTTTGGATAAAATTCGTTATTTTTTGTCGTTATTTTATAAAACAAATACCAAATGGTTTTCCGTGCGGGATACTGTGATCCAAACACGCAGGATGTTGCTCGACTTCCGAAAATTAGCTAAAAGGCATTAGCATATACCAAAACAGTGAATAGTGCTTTTCGTGCAATCTGATTGGTTCGTCTAGCTCGGGATATCCTGCACTATTCACTGTTTCGCAAAACAAGATGGTGTCCTTCTCTTGAACGACTTTTCTTTTTACGTAATGCAAGAAATTAGTAAAAGCAGGAAGGTAGAAAACAATTACTGTATGCAGGGAAATTATTTTACGTAATATTTATGAAAAACAAGTTGCAAAAAGATAATAGAAAGTGCTCAAAAACCCGCAGAACAACGAAATAAATGTGCTCCAAAAACAAACTCGATTGAACGAACTGACTGTTGTCAGTTTTCTTTAGAAAAGTGTACTCCGTATAGTTCATATATCGATATTCTCCTTTATATAGTTTATGAGACAATTTGAATTGCCTTTCATATAGAATTTAATAACATTTACAAACATTAAAAATAATTTCAGTTACAACAAAAATTGGGCAAAACTTAAATAATTTACGGTATCGGCCGTAAAGATTACCGCGATACACTGCCAAAGAAACTGGCGAGTAATGAACTGAATACTAAACAAATGACCTTACCAGGGAAACATACTACCGATTTTATAACAGTAAACACCCACAGAAATTCTTTGTAAATTAAAGGAAATTCAACGACTAAACACATCAAAAATAAAAACGCTTATATAACTCATCTTTTGCAAAGAACAACTCGTTTACTCACCCAGAATTCATTAGCTACCTTTGTCCTAAGGTTTCCCATTTACAGTATTAAAATATTTCCTTTGGGCTAAAATCCAGTGGTCTTTTGCCTTACTCCAACTTCAAAACGAGCTTCGAAAGGTTTTCAAAATGACCGGCCTGTCACTGTCAGCTTGTCAAAACTGATAAACAACTCCATATATGGAGTTGCCACCTTGGGAGAATTTAGTTTTGCCTTGCGTTTCGCAACAATTCCTGGCTAAATTATAATGAAACTAACCAAATTTACCTAATTTTTATCAATTTGTTTTGGTATATGCTAAAACAATTATTCACCTCAGTGTCAGTGAATAGTGGTGGATATTTACCTCGACGCTTCGCGTCTCGGTAAATATCCACCACTATTCACTTCCACTTCGGTGAATAATTGTTAACTATCGGCTCGTGTTTTTTACGCTTTTCGAAAGTCTCGCAACATCCCACGTGTTTGGATCACAGTATCCTGCATGGAAAACGGTTTGGTATTCCTTTAATATTTGGAGCTTCCTGAGCAAAATCATAATATATCTTGTCAGCCGATTTTTAGCTGTTTTGGACTTTTTGTTGTTAAAGTTATCGGATGTGATGTCGCACAAGGCATTTTTGTGGCAAGTAACAAAAGAAAACTTGACAGCGAAAAACTCCATGAAGATGAAATTTTCGGCTGACAATATATATTATGATTTTCCTCAGAAAGACCCCAATATTACGGATATGTAAAATCACCAAGCATGAGATAGGCACTTTAAACAAGTTATGAAATGAAACTCTTTGCGGGGGGTTAGGGTAAAGTATCTTGGCAAAAGTATTTGGGTTTTAAAGTTAATAAAGACCGCACCTGAATACTGGTGACTATGAAATCAAGTATATAATCAGCTGTGCGAAGGCAACCTTTGCCGAAAACCAGATCATGCCGAAGAATCAAAAGATTAATGGGAGTCTAAGGATTTTGTATTTTTGAATGCTTTGGTGAGGAGTAGACTGACATATGAGTTGTGAGACCTGGAATTTGTAGTTATGTTTGAGGCCCTTCAACCGGTGTGACGGCCTGAGATTGTACATGCGCAATAACCTTTTGGGCCTGAAATAAATATCTACCGTGCTAAGATTGCTTATTTGCATACATCGTGCTTTTGAAGAAGGAATAATAACAAAGTTACTTTACAAACATCACAAATGTAAAAGAGTGAACATGGAAGTTGAGAATTTGTAGACTTAACAAGCAATAAACAAGTTTATCCATTTAAACAAAATTATCCAAGAAAGCTTTCCTGGATAATTCTACCGACATACGAAAGCAATAATATTATATTGTTAATATAATAATGATGTTCAGGTATCAGCTAATTTTATTCAGTCAATGATTTTGTAGTTGATAAAGGAATTTTCTAATATACCAAGATGCTCTGTAGCCGATAATTAGGCGCTAGATATGGTTGAGCGATTTGAGCGAAGTTTCACGGCAATGTTTCAACAACATAGGATTTCAGATTGAAATAATTTCTACATTTGTTCCTTGGAAACTATCCACAACCTGAAAATGTCATGAATCAATCGTTTCAAGGCAAAAGCTTTGCTTGAACTGGTCATTAACTTTCGATTATACAATTCGAGATACAATCTCAACACGGTGACAATCTTGGACCGTTCTTGTGCGTGCTGAGATCACAACCACTTTTCGACATGCGCACTAAGTGAATATACAATCTCAGCACAGTAACAATCTTGGACCGTTCTTATGCGTACTGAGATCACAACGACTTTTCGACATGCGCACTAAGTAAATAAACAATCTCAACACAGGGATGAACAATCTTGGACCGTTCTTGTGCGTGCTGAGATCACAACGACTTTTCGACATGCGCACTAAGTGAATATACAATCTCAACACGGGAACAATCTTGTACCGTTCTTGTGCGTACTGAGATCACAACGACTTTTCGACATGCGCACTAAGTGAATATACAATCTTAACACGGCAACAATCTTGGACCGTTCTTGTCCGTACTGAGATCACAACGACTTTTCGACATGCGCACTAAGTAAATAAACAATCTCAACACAGGAACAATCTTGTACCGTTCTTGTGCGTGCTGAGATCACAACCACTTTTCGACATGCGCACTAAGTGAATATACAATCTCAACACAGGAACAATCTTGGACCGTTCTTGTGCGTGCTGAGATCACAACCACTTTTCGACATGCGCACTAAGTGAATATACAATCTCAGCACAGTAACAATCTTGGACCGTTCTTGTGCGTGCTGAGATCACAACCACTTTTCGACATGCGCACTAAGTGAATATACAATCTCAACACAGGAACAATCTTGGACCGTTCTTGTGCGTGCTGAGATCACAACGACTTTTCGACATGCGCACTAAGTGAATATACAATCTCAGCACAGTAACAATCTTGAACCGTTCTTGTGCGTACTGAGATCATAACGACTTTCGACATGCGCACTAAGTGAATATACAATCTCAACACAGGAACAATCTTGGACCGTTCTTGTGCGTGCTGAGATCACAACGACTTTTCGACATGCGCACTAAGTGAATATACAATCTCAGCACAGTAACAATCTTGGACCGTTCTTGTGCGTGCTGAGATCACAACGACTTTTCGACATGTGCACTTAGTGAATATACAATCTCAGCACAGTAACAATCTTGGACCGTTCTTGTGCGTGCTGAGATCACAACGACTTTTCGACATGCGCACCAAGTGAATATACAATCTCAGCACAGTAACAATCTTGGACCGTTCTTGTGCGTGCTGAGATCACAACGACTTTTCGACATGCGCACTAAGTGAATATACAATCTTAACACGGGAACAATCTTGGACCGTTCTTGTGCGTACTGAGATCACAACGACTTTTCGACATGCGCACTAAGTGAATATACAATTTTAACACGGGAACAATCTTGGGTATTCCAAACGTGGGTATTCCAAACGTTCGTTATTAGTTGTGGATGAAAGCGAAGTTCCTTCAACTTTATCTTGCACAGAAATTGTGTCAGTAGCGCCAGCCGTTCTGAACGCCGTACCGAATTGTGAAAACCCAATACTTTCTTCTGCTATACCCTTTTTCAACCGAGATCATCTTTCACACAACAAAGATCCCAACATGACTTCAAAGCATTGATAAACTAACTTCAAATCATCGACAAACGTGAAACGCCATGTTTACTAAACTCGCTGGCCTGGTTGAGCTAATTATGGACGAGGCTAAAAGGGATCACTCAAAAGAACATTCCCATTTTAGTCTAATCCCAAACCAAATCCTAACCTTGATCCTTGAAGCATTAGTCAAGAAAGTTTCTCGTAGACTATATTTCCTCGTCCAGCTAAAGCGTGCCAACGTATCATCCGTAGATCTAATTCAGTACTACTGTGCCTGCATTCGCTCCACCATGGACTACGCATGCCCAGTGTTCCATTACGCACTGCCAAAGTACTTGCAAAATGATATCGAGCGCATCCAGAAAAGAGCCCTTGCAATTATATACCCTGGCATCCCATATCAAGACTCCTTGACACAAGCTGATTTAAAAACAATAAATGAACACCAGGAAATGTTAACAAATAAGCTTTTTTATTCTATAGTGGCTAATACAGATAATAAGTTGTACGACATTTTGCCTAAACGCCTCTGCAATCCTAGATACTTTTTAAGAAGAAATATAACTTTCTCTCTTCCAGCCGTAAAGACCAAGAGGTTCTTAAACTCTTTTATAATACGAAGTAGCATGTTATATAATGAATTATTTTAAATTGTAAAGTAATATAAAGTAGGTGTAGTTTTTAAATGTTTAATTGATTATTAATTTTTATCGAAAATTTATATACCTTTTTACTTGATACTGTATATGTAAAATTACGCAATTCAGTATTATACTGCAATGTAATTTGTCAATAAATCTATCTATCTATCTATCTATCTATCAACTTGAATCCTAACCTCATACCTTCGGCAACTTGGATTTTCTCCATGAAGGACTCGATTTATCTGGTGTATCCAATAATCTTTTAACATCGCTCGGAATATGTATTTGTATCTCGAACGAGTTTGATCCCAACTCCTTCACAAATACCGGCAAGGTCAATCCCCAAAGAATCTTTTCTTTTAGAAGAAACGAATAGATTTTCAGACGACAGATAATTAACCTGTTTAGTACAAATCCCAAATTTTACTTTGAAACAACAATTACAAAATCGAAAATTATCGCTAGGACTATTGCGCTTTGCCATACAAACTTTACATGTTTTGATCTTTGACACTGTAACATGTGTATTTATTTCAGAAATAAACTTTCACTTCCGTTCACAAATTCTAATCAAATCATGATTGGTCAATTTTGATGAATTAATTAAGAGGCGTTTTTCAAAAAAGCTGGCATGCAATCCCTTCCCTCCAACCTCTCTTCCCTTTTTCGCTCAGCCCCAGTCTCCCCAATTCTCCTCCCCCATGAAAAAACGCCTGCACTGCGGGTTCAATTCCAGCCGGAAGGTCTTGAAGTTGCATTTTTCGCAACTGGTCCCGGTTTGGTCTTAAAATGTATGTATTCCAACACTCTAAATTTTCCTTCACCATAAATCCTTTCAACATGTAGTTTGATCGAGTGAAATGTCAAATATTACCTATAATATACCCAGAATCTTATCCCGGCATTACCACCACTATATATACAGAACTCGTGACTAGGCTCTCGGCAACGGCCTCGGGGTTTATTAGTGTTAGAAAATCAAATTGTTGGAAAATCATTCGGGTTTCTTCAAATGGTCAATTACACAAACTGTAGATTTAAGTTTGTATCATACATTCATCACTACTAACAGGACACATGTGTCACGCATTCAGTTCAATATATAAATATTATTTGACAACATCAGTAGGTAACCCCCCTCCCCCACTAGAGAGACGGAAGTAATTAGTGCCGATGCTCCCTCGCATGTCCGGGACGGAAGTAATTACCTCTAAGCCTAGTTCTTTCACCTTTACGATCCCTAACCCTAGTGTCGTGTGTACTTTTGAGACCTCAATCTGTGTTGCGAACAGAATTAATTAGCGTGAAGAACGCTTGACATCCCTCATAGACACCTAACCCTAACCTCTTACACATTCACAATAACTAAATTTCATTAATTATTACATCCAAACCATTGCAATTTCACTTCCAACTCCTTGATTCTCATAGTTGTACAACTGCTTAAAGTGCCAATGAGATGAAAATCCGTCTATCCAATTTTTTGATTATATCTAAAAGTATTTTGTAAATGAAACTGGATGGCTTTCTCGGTTTCTCAATGCGTCATCTCGTTTTCGAAATATTCAGGTTTTTGAAACATGCAAATTAGATGCCCCATGACGCCATTTTCTCACATAGACAAAATAAAATTTACAAAATGAGAAATATCTCTGCAAATAATAAGCATAATCTTTTGAAAATATGCACATGTATGCCACACAACTGTATGAAGTATATTGTTGCCATGGAGATTGCTTGGCGTCAAATCTCTTTCATTTGTAAAACAAAAATTGTATATTTCTAAGATTCGTATACAAGTAGATGTTGTATTGATAAGATCTAAATCATCTTATTCTTTAAGAAAGATACAGAAACTTAGATTTTAGTTTTTTAGTTAAAATATTACTGATTCCTAGTGATCTCCATGGCAACAACATACTGTGTATAATGGTGTGTACATTCATCATTGGCATACATGTGCAAAGTTTCAAAACATTCTACTTGTTATTTGAAGATATATTCCTCATTTTGTGAATTTTATTTAGTCTATGTGAGAAAATGACGTCATAGGCATCTAATTTGCATGTTTCAAAAACCTGAATATCTCTGGAACAAGATCAGGTATTGAAATTCTGTTTCACTTTCAAAATACTTTTAGTATTACATCAAAATTGGATAGACGAATTTTTCATCTCAGTAGCACTTTAGATATAGAGAACCATTTTGGCCAAATCGTCGTTTATTTCGCTTTTGTGTATAGAGTAAGGAATTCCTACGAGGAAGAAACACTTTCAGTAAAACAGTGTCAGAAGGTCGTTCGTCAGAAGGTAGTTCGTCAGAGAGTGAAAGTGAACAACACGTTTATATAACTGTTAAAAATAGGCACGCTTAAATGTGATCGAGGCTATGATAGTCTAAGTCTAAGTATGCCATATATATACCATATATACTAGTTATAGGTATTGCAACAACGAGGCCCCGATTGTTTGTTAATCTGTGATTATTTGTTATCGTGTCATAAATACTACGTTCAATCCTAACCCTAATAAACCCCAATCCTAACCCTAATAAACCCTAATAAACCCCAAATACCCTAACCATAACACTAACCCCTTGGTCAATCAACAAAAAGCTTACAAATATGTGGTACATTACTACTCCATGTAAGTTGTAACAACACTTTAATCCGATTTCCGTTTTTAATATAAAAATATTTGAATTTCAAAATATTTAACATGAGAATCGCGAAGAAGAGCCTTTCTCGTCCCTATGGCCACCATTTGAAGAAGAGAATGATGCCGTCAAAGATCACGTGAGACTGCTGTTAATTTCCCTGCAGGTAATGCAAAGTTCAATTGTTTATTTGAAAGTGGAAGTACTGTTAAGATCAAGCTACAACTCGAGGTACAAGTTAAGCTACAGCCTTTTCTTATTTTCTCAGATATTGATTGCGAAATCTTGTCACTATAGCCTGACAAAATATCAATCAGGCTAAAATCTTATAAAAATCTTATAGTGAAATGCCAAACATTTCTTGTAATATACCAATAATCTTATCCCGGCATTACCACCACTATATATATATACAGAACTCGTGACTAGGCTCTCGGCAACGGCTTCCGTAGCTCAGTGGTCAAAGCACTGCACTAGCATCGCAAGGTCGCGGGTTCAATTCCAGCTAGAAGGCCTTGACTTGCATTTTTCGTAACTGGTCCCGGTTTGGTCTTAAAATGTATATATTCCAACACACGAAATTTTCCTTCACCATAAATCCTGAGAACATGTAGTTTGATCGAGTGAAATGCCAAATATTACTTGTAAAATCTTATAGAGCCTGACGAAATAAGAAAAAAACATATATGACCGGGATAAAATGAGGCTCGTGATATCTGTTTTAGTATCTTTATTGAACAGTATTCTTTACGAAAAAACAGCGATAAACGAGGGCGACATGGCGCGGGCAACACACCCAAGAATACTCTATAGTGTTCTTGAAACTGTAGCTTTGTCTGTGTGATCGAAAACTACAAAAACCATCTTCAATCCTATTGGCTAACATACGCCGGAAACAAAGTAAACGTGGTGAAGCGGAAGTGAAAAGACAGGTAGCCTGGTCACATATATGTTTACCATATATGGTAAGAATTTCTACACTGGGTGTGTGGGAATGCAATCAAACCCGTAACTTGCTCGACTATACAAGTCTAGCTACTTAGACTCAAATAACAAATGGAAGACAACAATTGCAACAAGTTACAGCAGTACTGTAATTGTCCAAACTATTGTAATTAATAAAATACCGTCTGTGTTCTTGCTGCGGCGGGCTGAAGGAAAATATCATGTTGTTGGTCAAGATAAAAACACAGTTGGAATTCCGAATTAGAAAGTCAATTACACAATTACTGCAGTGATATATAGGAAGAACGAGAAGGTTCTTTCATATTTACTTAGTTAGAATGGTAAATATTTGTTGTTTTAAATGTGCTTTCTTATAACGAGGTTCTTTTTTCACAAAGTATCAAGATTTATTATCTCAGGAATATAGCGACACAATAGCGTGTAGGCGGACAAGGCGGAACTTCGCTACAATTGACATATGTATTCAATTTAATAGCATTCAAGAAATTAACACGAAGCTCAAACATATGGTTATTTCTTCCGTCTTCAAACAACACATTAACAGCTGACTGCAGTTTACAATGTAGAGGGACAACTTATTTGGTCATATTTATGATTTGGTAAGTTTTATGTATACATATACCCCATTTGAAACCAAGATATCTTGAAACGTTTTGATAAACTTGTGTACGGAATAGCTTTCGTTCGTTCACGAAAGTTCGCGAACCTCATAATAATTTATTAGTCATCCGTTTGATGATAAAGATGCACATGGGCCAGTAAAGGAATGTTTTCAAACATTCCTCTATTCCTGACTCCAAGACTTTAGCTGAGCTACTGAATACTGTACTAATCGAACAGAAAGAAGCCGTTGTCAGAATTTCAAGATGACCTGTTCTCGTGTCTCTAAACTTGCAATGTTTCTATAATACTTTACTCTACTTCTGTGATCTAATGTTTCGCTGCTGTCGACTTTGACACATTTCACTTTTTGACGAAAGGCCTTCGCTCGAAACATTACTAGACCCACTACGAACTATTTCGTCTACGCCAACCTTTTAGAGTATTCGATTTGTAAGTTATAAACTTTGATCAAAGGAGGACGAGAGTCGGTTTACATGCAGATATATAGATAGACACCTTTATTTATTCTATTCAGGGTAATCCCTTAATCATTACAACAAATGCTGTTATCAATATGAGCCAGCTAAAGCATTCGTTTGAGTGTTTATGAAATTATTACTATTAGCGCTTTGTAAATAAAATATTTAGAAAGTCTTACGCGATATAATCCAGTATAAACAAACGATAATAAACAGGAAATACCGTATCACGGCCAAGAGAAGTTTCTCTGACGTTTGGTTGAATAAAAAACAACAACAATTACAAAGTACATGTACATTTGAACGTTTCACCTTAATTTGAACCTTTCGGAAACTCTCATTGACTCTCATCAAAAGTGAACTATGTGAGTGGATTAGAGTTTATAGTGGTTAAACGAACGTCATGACAGTGGCGACTTGCATCGATCGACTCTTATCCTCGTGCGACCAACACTTCAACCTGCGATATTTGCCATAAATTATACACCATTTATTAAAACCGAGCCAAGGTATTGATACTCTAATGTTCAACCTCTTGTGCGCCTAATTAGTTACCTAACCGGCTCATAATTTAGGCATTCAGTATTTGCTGAGAACGAAGACAGGTCAGAAAGAATGTTTTGGCGCCATTCAAAATGCAAGGAATATTCATGGTGACACCTCGACGTGTGAACGGAGACATTTGTACAACTCAGTATCATTATCACAACGCAGAGTAAGGTTGCCCTTTTCAGACTTGCTAGAGGCTCGTGTACGTTTAAACTCTCGACTATTAGTTTATCACTGGCTTCCGATGAATGTCCATATACTAAGGCTCTGAGGACCTACAACAGAACAGAAATAAGGAGTTGTCGTGATCTCAAGCTGACATATCCAGTTGTATCTCTAAATGTCGCTACTTAATAGTCCTTTGAATACAATGTACGTTTCTATAATATTTTACTCTACTTCTGTGATCTCATATCTCATCAATAGCTTTAGCATGCATATACAATCCGCATGCAGGTAGAACATAGATTGCGGTGAAGTATCGCCTATAGTATATAGAGCTTGACAAAATAACAAATATAATAGTTTCACCATGCATATAATTTATGGTAAAAAATTTTGTAGACCGTATGAGAATGCAACAAAGCCCGTAACTTTCATATCACAGATGAAATACTCGACTATACAAGACTATTCTTAGATTCAGGTAGTAAAGAAAAGACCACATTTGCGAGAAAACTACGGCAGTTCATGTGCACAGTGTTGATATTAATAATGAATAAAATACTCCGCCCATGCATGTCTTTTTCGCTGCGGTGGAGGTGAATATAAGGGAGATATCATAATGTTGGTCGAGATAAAAACCCACTTGGAATTCCAAATTGACAAGTCCATGACACCAATCATAGGAAAAGCAAAACGGTTCTTTCAGATTTACTTAAATGACGTATATTTAGAATGGTATAAATATTTGTCGCGATACACTTCACAGAACACGAGAAGATTGTGGGCGAAACGAGGTCGAGAGATCATGCAAACGCGTGTTTTGGAGAAGCTCTCGTTGATGGCAGTGGTGTTAACTGGAATTACCACGAAGCTTTTGGATAAACTGACAAAAGAAGAAATGGAAGAGATTTCACTTGATGATATCAGGCTGAAACGCGAAAAGGAAATAATGAAGTAAAATTCATGGCAAGTGGCAAAAATATGAGGTATATAGAAAGGATACAACATGAGCCACGTCCAACCGGAGAACTATGATACAATCGTCCTTGACAAAGAGATCTACACTTTTTTTCATGAATATAGAACAATTGATACAACTCGTTTCCTCGGCAGAATCCGCAAAACAAAATAATATACCGTGATACTGTATATATACTTCAAACTGTATCTCGAATATAGGGGCTAGTGGCAAGATCAATACCTGATAATGAAGATTTGCCAGACCTATGTGACTTCCAGCCATGTGACAAAACACTAATAGCAGTATCAGCTGGTGCCCGAAGGGAAGTAGACCACTTCCAGTCAAGTGTTGAGCATCTTCACATTACCTGAGCTTCAAAAAGACCAAACGTACTGATGCCAGAAGAAAAAAGAAACAGGCGCAAGTGTACGTGTCTTACGGGGATTATACAACTGGGTAGAAATGTTCCGCATCTGAGAACACTTTATCAAGTTGACTGTTCCTGTTTTACATTATTTTGTTCTTGCAAAGGCACAGTTTAGCGAAAACGAATGAACAAAAAAAACAGATAATACAAGTCATTATATGCAGCCTGGCAGGCCGTGTCAATCTCGACCAAAGAGACGAAAGAGGCCAAACAAATGAAAAGGTTGATGGCGGTGTAGACAATGATGAAGAGCTGTCTGAAGTTGATAAATAGATAGTGAAGGAAAAACCAGATATTGAAGGAAAAACCACGCAGAGATGAAGGACTGGCAACAACATATCAAACTCTGGAGATTCTCATTAATATTTGTATATGCAAAAGTTCTAAAATCAATATGAGAAAATAAATATATACACTTTTATTCAACAAAAGACTTTGCCAAGATATAACATGTTAATATGTAACGTTTTGGTTTGCTTTTTATATTGCAAGTAACGAATCATACAGTACAGTATATGAAACACACTGTATTTTGAGAAGAATAAAAATAATCATAATGTAGTTCTTGAAAGTGATATCCGTGAGTTTCCAGCCATTTTTTTCTTGTTACTAGAGATTTTTGTTCCAGGCCTCAAGGGTGGCCATTAATAATTATGCCTATAATGATAGGCACTAAAAAATTATTTTCAAAATTTGATTTTTCCAGCCCACCCCGCTGTGCTTTATGACCGATCCTTAGCTAAATTCCCAAAGACTTGCGTCAGTGCAAACGATGTTTTTTAAATACATTATTGACACATGCAGGTGAGGTATGTTGACCTTATACTTTAAACGCAAAAACTTTCATGCAAATAGCTTCCAAACAACCCGTTTCAGACTTCCATAACCATTTTTACTTTATCCTCTTGACAATATAGGTTTATCTTCAACTATTCTTAATTCTGAAATACCCTGGATGGAAATAATCCTCTGTGGAACATTCTATATTCCTGAAGAAAGTAAGGTAAGTTGCTTTATTTATTTACTTACTGTCGAGGTCAATATAGAGGTTTTACGACCATGTGACAGCAGTGATATTAAAACGTCTTGAGCGATGATCTTAAGAAGTTCATATATACTTGAATATTTATTAGCGGCATCTCGCTAATTTGATTTGCCAAGTCCAAATAACGAGTTAGAACATGCAGCGGTGGACAGTTATTTGGACTCTGCTTAGCCAATAAGTATGCTCTATAGTGCATGTCGCACAATACTGCGAATTAGATATTCATGCATATGAAATTTAAATATTGATATATAGTTTGATGATAAACAAGCAACTTATGAAATTGTTTTATGGACAGAACGCCTGTATGTTTAATTACTCGTCGTTTATATTTTGATATGCCTTGTCATTCAGTCATTGGTATCCCCTAGTTGGGGCTCGTCAGCTCGTTGAAGCCGATGACGTCCTAACGCATTCAAAAAGGAATATGAACATTGGAATAATGAATTTGGTATATAACAAACTACAATGAAAGTGTTGTGATGAGTAGGCAGAGTAGAAATACAAATCGAATACTCTAAAAGGTCGGTGTTACCCGAAATAGTGTGTAGGGGGTCTAACGTTTCTATTGAAGGGCCTTCGTTTCACTCTCCATAACAAAAGGCCTTCGCTTATAACGTTAGAACTCCTGTACACTATTTTGGCAGCACGCCAACTTTTAGAATATTAGTTTTGCAATAACCACTGAGCTACTGAAACCCAGAAGAGAGAGTGTCGCATTTCGGACTAAGAAGAGGGAGATGGATCATAGAAGGGTTCGATTCCCGGTTGCGGCAGTCACTTTTTCCATATATGTATTTGACAATATTAAATGCTCTCTAATATTAATTAATTATTCTTAAAGCCCTCTGTATACAACAACAACAACAACTTTTTATTGAGCACTATCATGCAACAAAAGAAATATGCTTTAAACGTACTGACGAGAGTTTGAATTAAAAAGTGCAGGCCAATTGTAATTACCATATGGGCTATACGAGATAGTTGGCCATTAAAGTACAATATATAAAAAAATCAGAGTAGCATAAAGAGGTAGAGTTGGCAAATTAATACGATACAATTACAATAATAGTAGCTCAACTAATTACAACTAGAATACAAAACAATACACACCATACAATGACCCTATTTCCAGTTTAACACGGGCTATATTGCTACCCTACAAAAATTAAACATGAAGTCCGGAACACCTTCACACAGAATGTCCGCAAGGGTAGTCTATTATTAATGATACATTGCTGCCACCATTTCAATCATTATCTCTCAATAGTGACAACAACTAGTCATTATATCCATAAATTATTTGTTGTTTTAATTTGCGTTTAAAAGTTAATTTACTAAGAGACTTAAGTAATTCATCAATAACATTCCACAATTTTGGTCCAATAAATCTAATATTAAATTTTCCATAGTTTCCGGTACGAACTTGGGGAAGAGAAAAAGTAGATTTAAAAGCTAAGCGTGTTCTATTGTGATATCTGGTATCAACCGAGATGAAAAAATCATTAAAATTGTTAGGGAGATTGCCATTGTTAAACTGATGCATAAATAATGCAGTATTAAAATAGACAATATCAGTCAGTTTCAGCAAGTTCAGTCTGTTAAAAAGAGATGAAGTGTGTGCCCGAAAATCAGAAAAAGTAATAATTCTAATAGCTTTCTTTTGTTACTTCTTGATATTTTTTTGACAATTCATAAACATGATCCTTCCAATCTAGATGGCCATCAATGATAATCCCTAAATACTCAATGCTCCTCTTTTCTTCTAATGTTTTATTATCAATTTTAAGGTTTATTGAATAATTAATTTTATTTTGAGGAGGGTGAAAAATGACAGATTTTGATTTTTCAATATTTAAGGACAGTTTATTCAAGGCACAAAGCCATTTGTTAACATTACGAAGTTGATCATTCAGTTTGGTTTCTAAGCATTGAAGACTTTTATGCGAATAAAATAGATTATAATCGTCAGAAAATAGTAAAATCTAAATCAGAAGCTGAATTGCTGAATACGAACAAGAGAGGACCTAGAACCGATCCCTGTGGGATACCGCATGAGCTAGACTTTAGATCATACTTTATATTACCAAAAGAAACATATTGTGATCTATTAGTAAGATATGAACAAAACCAGTCCTTCACAATGCCCCTTATTCCGTAGTATTCCAGTTTTCGAATTAAAATTGAGTGCTTGACAGTATCAAAAGCCTTGCTTAAATCCAGGTATACAAGAACGGTTGTGTATCGCTTCGCTATACTTTGGGAAGTGCGCTGGAGAGGCCTTGTTCCACATTATGGTTAGATGCGATGTCTGCCTGTTGGTGTCAAGTGAAAATTTAATATGTATATGGAAAAATCACTGACTGTTCTGACCGTGTCTCATTAGCTCAAAGGTTAGAACGCCGTAACGTTGATTCGGAGACCAGGGTTCGATTCCCGGTTGCGGCAGTCACTTTTTCCAAATATGTATTTGACAATATTAAATCCTCTCTAATATTATTTAATTATTCTTAAAGTCCTCTGTATACAACAACGACAACTTTTTTATTTAGCACTATCATGTAACATAAGAAATATAAAAAATTCAGAGTAGCACAAAGAGGTAGAGTTGACAAATTTCTGTCTGATATAGACTGAGAATAGGTGGTCGGTCCGTCATAGCATTGGTATAGCTTTATAGGACTAGCAGTATTTTATCTTATCAACCCGAAAAATCAGGCAAAAGTTATGGCGGTTCTGTCTTTCTAGATCTAGAGCGAGTGGGTCAAAAAAGGAAAGTACATAATTATACTCGTGTTTGGTTGTGGTACTCCATTTTCATTCCCCAAAAAGCTTTATGGAGTGTTGAATGATTATGAATAGGGCAACGTAAAGCGGTTGTCTGAAGAATTTTCCAATATAGGAATTTCGGAAGCTACTCATGTTGATATATTGAAAATAAGGAAGAGGTTATGAAGCGGAGGAAAGCGATTAGGTATAAGTAATTATTTTCGCTTCTTAATCATCTTTTACCAAGTCAACGTATAGAACTTGGCACAACTGATCATAAATGTCCGTTGTTGTTTTTAAGAGTGAAATGAGCAAGGAATATCTCAAATGAGTAGCATGAAGAAGCATCGTAAGTATAATTATCAATTCGACAAATATTAATTCTACACAATTGATGATAGACAACAAAATTTATTGAAAATATTATTTTCAATAATTTTATCAATTATTTGATAATTCTAATAGGATTTAAAAACAATTTCTAAAAACGATATGCACGAAATATGGTACAATCTCGAATTTCACGTATACTATCTGAAACTAAAAGCCATTTCCTTTTAATCTCATTGCACGACGAAATTCTCGCAATCTCGAAATAAGGTTTGACCGCTGTCTCTATATCTAATCATCAACTATCGCCTGTTAGTAGAAACTGACCATGGTCCATTACAAATGCTGCATTCTGATTGGCTACTAAACCGTTGTCTATTCGTCGAAACGCGCTCAAAACAATAGCAGAAAATTCTCGTTTTGGCCGGGAGGTTTCAGATTTTTCATGATTTGTAATAGTCCACTAATTTGTTTCTACTAAAACAATTAGACAACTCGTCCTCATTGTCTATTCGCTCATAACAACTTGGACTCGTTCTCTAATTTTTAAATAGATAATGATTGATTAATGAATCAGAATTGCTGATTGTGCATAGATGATGATATCTATTGATATTCACTAACGACAATTAGTATCAACCAACTAGAGGTCTATTACAAATTCGTCATTCTGATTGGCTGAGCTTCTATTGGTCTATTGGTGATAGACCACTAGCAGTTATCCAATCACAAACCTTCTTCTAGCTGGAATATTCCTATCCTGACCAATTAGAAGCTACGACATATTCACGCTGCAAGCAAAATCTTAAATCTAGGCCAAACATGGCGTCCGCTAAAATTTATATACGAGTGATGAAATCATGAAAATATTGGCCCGAAAGTAATGGAAAATTGTTCAGTTTGACATTTTCGAATACGAAAATGAATTTGCTTATGGCTATGGACCATATCTACACCAAATTTGAAGCAAAGTAATTAAAATCTCGTATTTTTGTGAGCGATTGTTTATCATGTGCCATCGAGCTACTCTACATTTTAAATGCGGAGACTTCTACAAACAAAAAGGTGAAACTATCTAAAAATTTGGAACAATGTTTGATAAGACTTTTTTTACGTTAAAGAAATGTTGTTTATGGTTGATACTAAAACAATTAGACAACTCGCCCTCGTTTTCTTCGAGTAGATAGTCTCGAGTAGCGTAGCCAATCAGATTACAGCATTGCCATAGACTACCATTAAACGAATTACCAATAATTATCTAATTACCACTACTAATGACCAATAATTATCTAATTACCACTACTAATGATCAATAATTATCTATTCATGTCTGTTCATTGTCCATTCATAAAGAACAACGAATCTTAGTTATAACTATTTGGCCTTAAACCAGCAACACAAGTTTTTGTCAATTGCATTCTCGTCGATAATTATATACAGTATGGATTGGAATAACTTTATTTTAGTAGGGTAGTCTAATCAGTATTAAAATAAGTACTGTTATCAATAGGAGCCTACAATAAAAACTATACATTACATCATTAAAAAGATCAACTAAGATAATATATAAAATTATTAATATAAAAATATAAAAATAAAATAAAACTAGCTATTATACGAAGTGTTCGAATCACAAGTAAAACTATTAAAAACAATGCAACCATTGTAATAAAATGATTTCTTAGCCGTCTCTAGTTTAACGTTCGGGACATGTAATAAATTACTCTGCCTTGTACGTCTTAAACACTTATCTCATTAAATGTAAGGTAATCAATTAAAAATTGTGGTACACATCTCTTTAGACATTTATTTACAAGAAGATAAACATGACGAGCACGGCAGGGCTCAAATTTAGTCGCGGCCATGGCCGACGATTAAAAGCATATGGCCGTCGATGATGACATTTTATCTAAAACTCTACATCCACTTTTGGCCGTGGATACCGACTGTTGAAATTTTCAAACTTGTTAACATAATTAAGAAAAACAGTTTATACTTGATAGCGTGTTGTTCAGTGCGATAAACTTCATCGTTTCTTTGTGAAAATATGCGAAGTAGTGATTTTTCTGAGAATTGCGAAGCTGATTTTAAGTAACCAAGTTCACCGTGGACGCAACGCAAGTGATGTAAACGTCAATTATAGGACACTACGTTGTAAGACGTTAGGATATGTTGTAAGACGTTACGCTACGTGGAAAGACGTTACGCTATGTTTTAAGGTGTTATGCTACTTTGTAAAACGTTACGCTAAGTTGTAAGACGCTACGCAATGTTGTACGACGCTACGTAAAGTTGTAAGACACTACGCAACGTTGTACGACGCTACGTAAAGTTGTAAGACGTTACGCTACGTGGGAACACGTTAAGCTACGTTGTAAGACGTTACGCTACGTTGTAAGACGCTACACAACGTTGTACATTGTGACACTAAAGAAAAATGCGAGGCTGTTTTGGAGCGCTAATTCGGACCCTGCTGTCGAAAGACAATGTCGTCTGTCCCTTGGAACGGGCATAATAAAAAAAACCATGCGTATTTGTTCAGATGCATCCCAACACACGAGTGTCCGTAACGGAACGCCATGTGCATGCATGTTCGCCATAGACATACAAACATTAAGCCATAATTATGGACCATGACCAAAACAGAAAGATGGAGAAGCCCAACCTGTTGGCCTTGTTGCAATGTCGGACAGTGTGATGATGATGACACCGACAGTGACAATGATTCAGAATTCGAAGCATTCGAAATGGCAACTCTATAAAATCTAATAAGTGAAATACTTTATTTACGAAACTGAAGTACTTTATATTTTAATGGGAAGTTTTATCTTGTTAGAGTTTGTGTTGACCAAATTTTTTTTCGCCTTGGTAAGAGTTGTAAGTATGTTTATTTCAGTTACAAATTTGGCCTAGGTAAAAACAAAATGACCTGAAAAGGCAATGTCCTAGAACATTTCTGTCCTTCGATTCAAAATTTTAAATTTGAGCCCTGCGAGCACGCCTGTGTTCGAGAGTGCTCCATCGTAAGGAGTTAAGGGCGGTGTCACTACTATTTACTTTGAAAACAACTCTAGCCGCTCTTCTTTGAAGACGTTCCAGCATAACGGCATCGCCTTTGTTACAGCACGCCATGCAGGTGTCGAAAATTGGAACAATAAAAGATTTATAGATGACATTTGCTGCATTCAGTGTGATATCTTAACGTATTCTTCGCAACATCGCAATTCTCTTACATGCTTTAGTAAAAATGCTATTAAGATGGCAATTCCAAGACCAAAAAGGACAAATTCAGTCTTTTTCTTGTTGATGAAAAGTTTGAAGAAGGTGAAGATCACGATTTAGAACATTACTAAATCAGTGTTGTAAAAACACAAGTGTTCTCACTTGGTTGTTTGTTTCTTTTCAATATCTCTTATTTTTTCTGTGACCTTTTTCTTCTCAGCTGATAACAGTACGAGCCGACTTGCGGAAAAACACACTATTAATGATCTGCACCCGTTGGTAAGACTCAAGATTTGCAAGGAATTAGACGTGAAACTAGTTGTTGGTGGAGATTATCGTGAACTCGCAAGCCATTTTAATGTACATGCTAATGATATAAGTTTAATTTCCCAAAAAGACGACCCAACAGATAACGTACTGAAAATCATCGGACGTAATCCTAAAAACACCATCACTAAACTGCGAGATGTATTGGAAATCATGGGACGTCGCCGTTGTGTGAAGATCATCGATAAAGGTCCTCAGCCGGGTAAGTATATTACTACTTCTTATACTACTCAAATCAGTGAAATGCTAAGCCTCAGACGAGAATTAAACCCGCGACCTTCTGAACTCCGGTTGGATGGCCAGCCATTATTGATCTCACGTGCAAAGTAAACAGAGTATACGTTGGTTAATAGCTTACAAACTGTTAACATATAGATTTGAAATTGAAATATTTATGGTTGTTTTTTGATGAAACAGAAATTGTTATCATGACAACATATTCCATAATTTAACGACATATTTTTCCAAAATATGTCTAACTTAGTATATATGGGGGTAGCAAAAAATCATCCATTAAACTGTTAAATATTACATGTACTACACATGCAATATCAAGACAATTTGTTAAATACGTTTTTAGTTAAGCATTTGAACTTGGCAATGTTGTAATAATCGCAAATGGACAAAAAATGCATATAAATGTTGGATAGAAAAATAAGCAAACAATCATCAAACAATTATCACAGCACCACGTAGACACGTGTCCCACTTTTCACTTTTGTTGGTACAATTAAACACAAAATATAAAGAAGAAAACATGGTGAAAAGAAAATGATTGCGAATAGAAATGGATATAGCGAAGGTGGGACAACTTACTAAAATGTCTTATTGCGAGAAAAATAGTATTTTTATAAGTTTTAATCTCTACACCAAGTTGTATGATATATTTTGAAACTTTTGACAAGTTTTCAAAAATTTCAGCTCTTGGTTCATATTTCAGGTCGTGTCCCCTCTTAACCACAATGCTTTACGAACCAATCATAGCGAAACATTGCTTGACATGTTAACATTAATAATGTAGCTGAAAGCTTCTTTGCTAAATTTAGTCATTTTGAAACCCTATCTTCTTATATTACTGCGAGGAAGAATATTTGTTGAGCGCAATGAATTGTGGTTAAATGTCCCAGTTGCCAATTTTCGCAATGCCTCATACTGTATGTCTCGTTTTTTGTATTTCCTATGAGGACATAAATAAAATGATATTGTGAAGACAAAGGAATGAAGTTTTTCTAGGTGTATATTTTATACAAGCCATCGACACTATTGACGTGATTCCTCAGTTTTGAATTGCGCAGCTTTTCTGTGCATCATTGCAGAATTATACTGCAATACTAATTCAAGATGTAACCAAGTGTTAGGGAGAAGAAAACATAGAAAAATGGCTAAGGAAGCTAAATCAGCTACTAATAAATTTGTCAAGGACTGATAGTAACTTAATTTTTAGTTTTCTTAAAAAATTTAAATTTGTAGCGTGGTTTTATTTTCATGAAGTGTTGGGATAATGCCCCACGTTGAGGATTTAACCTTGGATAACTGATGAAAACACACGCTTATCACATTTTTTCAATAATTTATTTTCACCATCGATTGGTTTTCAGGTTACGATTCTAGAGCATATTATACAGTGTATGAAAGAATCAGAAAAAAATCACTTCTATAGAATATGAAACATTGTACGCTCTTCATTCTCGTTCTTTCAAAAAATATGTAACAATAAGGAGAATGGAGATTGGTATATCACGAAAATATTTCGGGATTCCGATCTGTTGCTCTACCAGTTGAGCTAGTGCACCAACTGGCGACAGTGTGCTAATTTTATTCATTTAAGTGCAAGAAATATTTCCGTAGTGTTTCAATTATATTTCAGAATCATCGTCAGACTGTTCCAATTTGGTGCAGTAGATCAACTACTGGTAGATCAATGGACCTGAATCCCGAAGGTGCGGGTTCAAATTACGCTCAGGTCAACAATTTTCCGTCAACTCAGTAGTGTAGGTTAATCATGTTGAGGGTTGATTTTATTTCTTGATATATTTTGTATGCTTCTTAGGACCAGCTAATCGCATTCTTCAGCCACCGCAACCTAGCACTTCTTGTTTTATGGACCAAGGTCTGCCAACGACAGGTTTATCCAGAGATGAACTCCGCCCGGGAGTACCAATGCATGGAATAATGGTGAGTATTATTCTCAGTGAACATTTTTTAACTACTTACATACGAAATATTATATATCCCAAAAGGCAGAACACGACATCGACAATTGCCTCTGATAACCGTTTTCGCTATTGAAAACGTTTCCAACTCTGTCGTTTTGCATTTTCGAACTTCAGTGAACAGATCAAAACCTGGAAATGCTTAAAGTGCACCTAACCCCAAAATAGTTTTTAGCGATATCAAATCGTGGTATGATTTCTAGCATTTCAGTGAAAAAATTTTCAATTTAGGCAAATCGTTCGATTTTTATGGCCTTTTGAATTTAGCTTTTAATGGCCCGGCGACGTCGTATTATTTGACAACCAGGAGCCTGGATCTAGCACGTTTTCTGACGTCACGCAACGTAGTCGGTATCGAAAACAAAAGCTGTGTCAACAGACTCATCATTCGTCTTATCGACTATTCCTGGGACTTCTCGACTGGTTCATTTGTATCTTTCGGTGCTACAGCATGAATGGTTTGGTATACACAAATCCCGAGATCATCACTCTTTAATTTCGGATAATTTGGCTTCGTTTGGGCAGACAAAATGGAAAACCTTCGTCGAAGCTTTCGAAGGTTAGAAGACCCGTTTTGCCTTCACGAAGTCAATTCAGATTCTCTTTCTTTTCTTTGCTAGTTTAATCGTGGTCGAAATATTTATTTTCAACTTTTGACTTTTCCGCTTTTCCCAGCGTGCAAAGAAATTATGTTCTTGCCGCATGTTTGTGTTGTTCGGTTAAAACTATAAAGCGAGAGATTGACATGAAACAGTATGGAACGTAAATTTGATGCGGGCGCTGATAATAAACCGGAATATTTTTAAATGGTCTTACTAAAGTCACTGGTAAACCTCCATTATCCAGCTCAAACTGGGTCAATGCTCAAGGCTGATAATTAACAAGCAGAAGTCGAGAAAGTATAGACGGGTATTCTGCACTCTAACATAATATTTTCAGTTGTGATAAGGAATAGTGTGAAGACTTATACCTGAAATTAGACACGATTTATTCATGCAATTGACAGCTGCACAACTGTTAACCATCTTTTCACAATCAGCAAACGAACGCAGTATATCAATGTAAATAAACCGACAATTTATAGTGAATTTGCATGTAGGCCGAAAGTTTATCTAGCCGACCTTGCGTGACGTCACAAAATTTACTCGTTCCAGACTTCTCGTAGCCACGGAAGTGGTCCATCAAAAAGCGCCTTTTTACCAACTTTAAACTGCCATAAAAATTGGAGGATTTAAAGAAATTCATTTTTGTTTTTGCAGAAATACTAGAAATCATATCAAGATTTGATATCGCTAATGGCGACTAAAAGTTTAAATGATAATATTCTTGTTCTCTGAGATCTTGGTTCTTTAACTGTTATCCTTGATTGTTATAACACAACATCGTTGACGACCAATAAAACAAAATATAATATAGCCTATCAAGATTCAATAACGATTTAAAATGTGTTAACTTCCAAAGAAGCAACAGACTTTGTGCCGCGACCATGTCAAAAAAATATGAATCACGTAAAGAACGGAGAGTGCAAAACTGCTTTAATATAATATAATGAGCAGAAGACATTTTATGGAATTGTTTGACAAGATAAGACCCCATTTGTGGAAAAGAAATGATAATAAGAGGCTATATGGCTGCCATATAAGAGATATCATTTCCGTTGAGGCAAGAGTGGCAACAAATTTGAATATAATGGCAACGTTTTCCTATGTAACTTATGACCTGCAGAGTGTCAAAACGACAAAAATATAAAATGATCAATTTAAAAACGCTCGAACAAGACATGGAGTGCAAATAGTCTTGATAACAAGCTTTTTAGTAATCTTTTGGTTAGAGTCAAATGCCTTCAAGGAATATTCCTATACTCGTATGTCTTTTACCCAGCTCTAGTCTGCCACCCGGGGAGCTTTTCAATCTGTTTTCAATCAAAGTTCATCTGCTTGGTCATATATTATATCAAATATATCTAAAGGTACTTTTACACACTGCGATTATCATTTAGATGCATGGTAATTAAGAGGAATTAATCATTCCGCTGACAATTTCTCTTCCTTAACATTCATCTCAACCATAAATTGGGCCGATTAAATATCTAAATGTACCTTAACAAGCTGTGTATCTTAACAGGGAATGCCTTCCGGGATGCCCATGACGATGCCATTGTCTGGTGACCAGAGGCGGTTAGGAGAATGGGACCAACCAGGTAAGATTTTTCGCCAAAGCTCTTTGATAGACCCGCATCTGCATTTATACTGTAGTGCGTATTCCATATAAGGTCATGTAAGGATGAGCAAATACATACCCTAACGAGCAAATATATTGCCCCAACGAGCAAATATATTGCCCTGACGAGTAAATGTACATGGCCCTGACGAGCAAATGTATTACCTTAACGAGCATGAAATACATTGCCCCGACGAGCAAATACATTGCCCTGACGAACAAATACATTGCCCTGACGAACAAATACATTGCCCTGACGAACAAATACATTGCCCTGACGAACAAATACATTGCCCTGACGAGCAAACACATTGCCCTGACGAGCAAATACATAGCCCTAATTTTATATGTCCTGTACATCCCACAGGGGTTATTATCCTACATTGTTTTAAATAAAATACATGAGAAATAAGAAAATGATCACTAAAGATAAACTGATATATTTTTAAAACAACTTCTCCCAACTAGTTCTATAAGAAATGTTGGAGACCAATAAGGAGAATTTATATGTTGATACTGTGGCATAAAGGTTAAATGACAGAAAAAGTAGTAAGAGAATAATTATTCAACAACTGAGACTGTCGAAATTTAAATATGAATCATCACAACCAGTGAAACCTGATCAAATTGCTACAAAATATAGTATAGCCATTTCTTAATAATACACATTTCTTAATTAGTGATATCAAGAACTAAATAACTTGTTGTACTCAATTTTAATTACACGTACATCATACATCTCAAACAGTTAGTTGGGGTAAGCAGTTAACCAAATTAGATAGCAGCCCATCTCTAGTGGTGCAAAGTCAAAACAGACCAATGAGTTTCCCTTATTTATTTTTCGATTGTGCTACAAATGTGTGGCTAAAAATAGAAAAATGCTTTGGTACAGTAATTATCAAAAAAAATTGTTAGCCATGACAAGGTTCCCATTCCTCAGTTCTGCTTCTCCTCCTTATGAGAAAATCAAAAACAACTTGGAGACAAAAATAAAATGGCGAGATTAAATTGACGGTAGCATTTAACCACAATGCTTTGCGAAAGCAATCATAACAAAACTTTGTTTGACATGTTAACATTAATAAAGTAGCTGAAAGCTTCTTTCTTGCTAATAAAGCGCCAGCAGATATAATAGTTGTGCTACTAAGTATGACCTCAGTTGGGGAATTTGAATGATTGGAAAGTTTAAGAAATGTGACTTTTCGTAGCATGTAATGTGTTCATGTGATGATCGAAGAAGTGAAAGCTATTGACTACAATCAGCGGTTTCATTAAGAAATATCCGTGAAGTAATTGCGTAAATATATGAATATGTTCCTTTACATTAATGACCCAGGTTGAAATTTCACTGTACTCTTAGCCTTATTAGGCAAAACTACGTCACAGTCATAATTATGATAGTGACTGTACCATTGAGTTGATGTTGTTGTTGTTTCTTTGCAGATAACCCATACTTGACAAGCCACTGGAACAATGGTGATGGTCGACAACAGGGTGCAGGAGCCGGCCGAGGATTTAACAATCGAGGTGACAGAGGATGTGGGGGTATGCAGCCAGGCATGGATCGCCCAGGATATTTTGGACACGAAATGGGACCGCCGTTGATGGGTAAGCATGCTGTGCACTGCTGGTGATTTGACAGTGCGGGACGGAAATAGTGCTGGTAACCAAGCGCAAGTGTTTTTATATTTTAATCTATTTATTTTACAAAATATTTTTGATTGTATTCCACATTAGTTTAGTGCTGGAATTGTACTTCAGTACGCGTTTACAGTGGTACGGCGCGCTCTGCATGAAAGTAAAATAAACGGTGCGAAAATATCCGTGTGTTTACACAACATTTTACACTAATACGCACAATGTGTACTTCTGTTAACATCTGCCCATTACAGCAGTTTTTACGCGACCACCCGCAAATGTAAAATGTTGGGAAACTTTACAAGGTGTAAACTATGGCAAAATATTCTATGTTTTCCCTGCAATCATCTTGATGTTGGAATTTCCCATTTTGGATCTGGAAAGGGAGAAGGGTATAAGTACTATTTTTAAAAAGAGTAGTGACGAGAGTTTTGTTAACTTTACTTATAGGCTGCCGATGCGATATTGACTAAAATATCGAAAATCGATATCGAAATATTGATAATATCGACCATATCGATATTTTTGTAATTGTGCATGCATGGAAGGCATACGCGTAAAAAAACAATCCACAGAGAATAATTATTTACAATTTTATACATTTTATGAAGAGAAAATATACATTCTACATGCACATTTAGGTAAAAGCTTAAAGTAAAAAAGAATCCATTGGACTCGCTTTGTCATTGCTATCTGTCTGACTTTGCTGAATAATCGTTCAGTCTGTGCGGGACCGCCGCTATGCACTTAAACGCAATAATCTCACGTCATCTGAATCAACGGAAGTTGTCATGCTCAACTTTACGACAATAATTGCCGAAATGATTCTACAAAAATCGACTTGGATGTCTGCTACCGCGGCAACTGGGGCAACTGGGGACAGTGTGCTAATTTTAAGAGCACGAAATATTTCGCGACAACTTAACGCTTATGATCATCCGTTAGGATATGTAGTATTTCGATTCGATTTGAGATCATCCTCAGACTGTTCCCATTTGGCGCGGTAACTTAACTGGTAGAGCAGTGGACCGAAATCCTGAAGGTGTGAGTTCAAATCCCTCTCGAGTCAACAATTTTCCGTCAACTCAGTAGTGTAGGTTAATCATGTCAATTAATAATACACATGCACAATTTCATAATTTCGTTACATAATCCTAAAGTTATACAGCTGGTTGATTTTATTTCTTAATATATATTTTGTTAGGACCAGGTGGTCGGCCAGCGCAATCTGGCATGCCTTGTTTTATGGATCCAGGTTTGCCTCCGACAAGTTTAACCCGAGGTGAACTCCACCCCAGAATGTCAATGCGTGATGTAAGTATTATTCTCAGTGAATATTTTTAACTATTTTAATTGGAAATACAAACACGATACAAGATACATACATGTACATACAATTATATATCCCCAAAAGGCAGAACGAAATGAACAATTGCCTCTGATAACCATTTCCGCCATGAAACGTTTTCAACTGTGGATGATAAGATGACGACTTAAAAAAGATGGCGACTAAATATTCGAATGATAATATTCTTGTTCTCTGAGAGCTTGGTTATTTAACTAGTATCCTTGATTGTTATAACACAACATCGTTAACCACCAATAAAACAAAATATAGCTTATCAAGTGTTTAATGATTCAATAACGATTTCAAATGTGTTTAACTTCCAAAACAGCGACGGACTTGGTGTCGCGACCATGGCGAATAAAAATATGAGTCACGAACGGAGAGTGCAAAACTACTTTAATTTAATAGAATGAACAGAAGACATTTTATAGAATTGTTTGACAAGCTAAGACCCCATTTGTCTGGAAAATAATAAGAGGCTATATGCCTGCCTTAAGAAATGTAATTTCTGTTGAGGCAAAAGTGGCAACAAATTTCCATATAATAATGGCAACGTTTTCCTATGTATACCTTATGACTAGAGTGTGAAAACGACAAAATTGAAAATGACAAATGTAAAACCCTTGAAATGGACATGGTGTGCACATAGTCTTGATAACGAACGTTTCAGTCATTTTTGGTTGGAGTCAAATATCTTCAAGGACTACTCCAATCTGCAGTCTGCCTCCCGAGAGCTTTTCAATAAGTTCATCTGTTTGGTAACAGAACGTCTATATCAAATATATCTAAAGGTACTTTTACACACTGCGATTAATCCGGCCAGTTTATGGTTTAGATGTATGGTAAGTAAAAAGAAATAGGAAGAAGAGTACGGATTATGAGCCCACAAATCATTCCGCTGACAGTTTCTCGTCCTTAGCATGCATCTCAACCATAAATCGGGCCGATTAATCACAGTGTGTAAATGTACCTTAACAAGTTGTATGTCTTAACAGGAAATGCTTCCCGCGATGCCATTGTCTGGTGTCCAGAGGTGGTTAGGAGAATGTGACCAACCAGGTATGCTCTTTAATAAACCTTCATCTGTACTTATAGTAGGCTACGTATTCCATATAAGGTTATGTAAGGAAGAGCAAATACATTGCCGTAACGAGGAAATACTTGTACAATGCATTACCCAAACGAGCAAATACATAGCCCTAACGAAATACATTGCCCTAACGAGCAAATACATTGCCTTAGCGAGTAAATACATTGCCCTAAACGAGCAAATACATTGCCCTAATGAGTAAATACATTACCCTAACGAGTAAATACATTGCCCTAACGAGTAAATACATTGCCCTAAACGAGCAAATATAATGCGAGCAAATACATTGCCCAAACGAGCAAATACATTGCCCAAACAAGCAAATACATTATCCTAGCGAGCAAATACATCGCCCTAAACGAGCAAATACATTGCCCTGTGACGAGCAAATACATTGCCCTAACGAAAAAATACATTGCCCTGTGACGAGCAAATACATTGCCCTAACGAGCAAATACATTGCCCTAACGAAAAAATACATTGCCCTGTGACGAGCAAATACATTGCCCTAACGAGCAAATACATTGCCCTAACGAGCAAATACATTTCCGTAACGAGCAAATACATTCACCGAGGAAAGTGGTTGATATTTGCATTGCTTTTTTACACGTGCTGACATCATAAAATGTTCCGATTATCAATAAATTTCCTGCGAAATTAGCAACCAGCTCGCGCGCGGTCATAAAACTATATAGCCACCTTAACATTAACTTATTTGCGAAATTTAGTCATTTTGAAATCTTATCTTTATATGTTACTGCGAGCAGTGGCGGATCCAGGGTTGTTCAAAAGGGGGCGCACATTTTGAATCAGCACATTGTGGCGTGTACCCACTAGGAGGTCTGGGGCATTTCCCCCATGAAAATTTTTAATTTTGCAAAACCAGAAGTGCTTTGGTGGCAATTTCTGATATCATTTTTGCGAAATTAGGGCACAACGCCGTTGCTAAAAATGCACGATTACAAAGGGGCATCCAGATTATGAAACATTAATATAAACGTCGTTTTATAAAAAAACTTATCTTGGAACGCATGTTAAAATATCTATGAGTGCATGCAAACTGGCTTTTGCAATGAAAATTGGGTAAGCTACCAAAATATTGTGCTTATATAATCGGTCATATAATATTGCGTTTATCACTTCGACTTGTTTATCACTTCGACCTGATACTGTAATACTGTATGTCTCATTTTTTGCATTTCCTACGAGGACATAAATAAAATGAAGTTTTTCTAGGAATACAATTGACACATAAGCCATCAACATTAAGGTGACTCCTCACTTTTGCATCTGCATTACTAATTCAAGATGTAAATCAGCTACTAATAAATTGGTCAAGGAGATACTACCTTAATTTTTAGTTTTCTAAAAAAATCACAAATTTTCCGTAGCGTGGTTTCATATAGATGAAATATTGGGCTAATGCCAAACGTTGAGGATTTAACCTTGGAAAACTGACGAAGCCACACGCTTATCTCCTTTTTTCTATACTTTATTATCATCATCTCTACAGCATATACTGTATGAAAGAATGAGAAAAAAGTCACTTCTACAATTTGAAACATTGTACGTTTTTCATTCTCGTTCTTTCTAAAAAACATGTAACAAGAATTGGAATGAAGATTTATATATCACGAAAACGTATCTTATTTATATTTATTTGTCTATTGTTTGTTGCATACAGTATACAATGTAGTTCATTTAGGTAGTTCTAAAATGATCGAGTATTATGCCAACCAGTATTTATAAACTAAGTGCTTTTGTAAGGGATTTTTTAAACAACAAGACGAAATCGAATCTTAGTCAAAATAACTATACATCGGGAAAAACTATGGTTTACTGGAAGTTATATTTTCTAAACAAGATCGGCGACACAACTTTTTGGGTTTTCTATGAGTTTGTCAAGAACTTTGAGACTGGGAAGTTTCAGCAAATTTTCACTGTAGAAAGTATATAGAAAGAACATTTCTTGCAGAATGGAAAAATATATTTCCATGGCTTATCCTTCATGAGATCTAAGGCGCAGTGAAGTCATAAATCGCCATGCAGATGCAGTGTATACAATTATTGTTTGACTCACGATCTTTTGGTCTTAATAACAAAACGTAAATAATGGTATCCAAAGAGCTGTGGGAAAAATATTTAATTTTCAGGACTGAAGGCTTTGTTTTTCAAGTTCTTTAACCAGTTATACAGTTAACTCTGTTTAAGCGACCACACAGTCGTAAGTGACCACCTTTTCAAATTCCTGTTCTATTTCTCAGTCAAATACTGTGTTTAAAATCTCTTGTAAGAGACTGCGACCTACTTAATGGTTGGATTTTAGACTTTTCTCTAGTTGTGTTTTTCTTCTCTCGTAAGCTAACACCGAAGAGAATATATAGATTATTACTATATGAACTATGTAAAAACAATTTGTTGTTTAGGTTAATTAAGTGCCTATGAAACGAAAATTAAGTTTGTCTTATTTAAATGAACTCCGTGGTAATTTAGAGGATTCATGTACGAGGTTGACGATCGGCCATGTATCGTCTGGACATAGTAAATTAATTTGGCATCACTATTTTGATGTAATAATGTTAGGTTTCTCTAAGTGTCGTGATGTGCAAAATTTCAAGTGATTATGTTGAATAATCTCAAAGATATACTTGATTATCTAAAAATGTGATAACCTCTGACATGATAAGCTTCATTTACATATTACATAAGTCTAAATATCTGAAGAACGACGTGAGATATGAAAGAGCTCTAAATTATCATTCCTAATAATTTTCGGAGATCATTAAATAAGACGAACTGAATTCTCCACTTTAATCTTTGTTAACGTTCTATGCTACTGTAACAAGATTGAAGTCATTTTTAAGAAACAGTTTTTAGCCAAGAAACATGAGAAATGAAATTCATGAATACAGTATAGTGAAATTATTTGATGCATAATTACATCATTGTTATTATCAATCACGCGCGGTATAAATTACACTAGGTTTGGGTCCTGTGGTGAACATTCTCCTATATGCGACCATCTCCCGTAAGTGACCACTTCCTCCTGACCCCGAGGTGGTTACAAAAGAATCAACTACATAACTTACAGTTCGAATGGACCATTTTAGCTTTAAATTTCAGTGATACGAAAAATTGGACAAGTGCCGTATTAGAAAAGTAGGCATTTACTGGCTTAATCCAGAAACAAATTTAAATTTATTCAAGTTTAAATAAGTCTTCTTGCTTGTTTGTTATACTCGAGCATTTAATGCAAACTCAGAAAAATGTTTCTGAGCCCCAGATGAGAATCGAACCCGCAACTTTCTGATCTCCAGTTAGGGCCTGTTTATATGATCCCAGTACACCGGACGTCCCGGTATACCGGGATCTCGTCTTGTATATAATTTACTGTTATTTTCGCAGTTGCGTTTATATGGAGACCGGGAAATCCCGCCTGACCGGGATCTCGGTTGAAGCAACCGAGATCCCGGTACACCGGTACAGATTTTTTTCATATAAACGCAACATCGATTCCGGTACACCGGGATGAAGTGAATTGAAATTTAAAACGTCGTCTGACCAGGTAAAATATAAAAAAAAGTGGTAAAATATCCACAAAGTGACAAAATGGAAAAAACATTCGTTGGGATGCTTTTATGCGAATAAAATTATAGTTTTTGTTTCATTGAGAAGTTATTATCAACATTTTCACGCACCCCGGTCACCCAGGACATCCCGGTGTACCGAGATCATTATAAACACGGGATGAAAACGTCTCGGGCAACCGGGACATCCCGGTATAACGGGATCATATAAACAGGCCCTTAGACACTCTAACCATTGAGCTACCAGAACTCAGATGGCAGAGCGAAGGCTGCGTTACAACTATATACTATATACACAACGTCAACCCTATATCTTTGTCAGAATATATTAAATGTGACTTACAGCTTGGTTGGCAATATAGCAAATTATGTACAGACATATCGAGACCGACGAATTATCAGTACGTATGTCGCACTTTCAGTACTTTTGTTCTACTATCTGAGTTCTGGTAGCTCAATGGTAAGAGCTTCTAACCGGAGATCAGAAGGTTGTGGGTTCGATTCCCGTCTGGCACTCAGAAATATTTCTGAAATTACGTTATAGCTTGAGTAGCAAACAATTTACTATATTGAGATAACCAAGCTGGGTGTCACATTTATCATTTATCTGATAATATATATATAGACATTAATATACTGCTGATGTAGCAGTAGACGTATATGTCCAAACGTACGAACTATAGTACACAATGTACCCTTCGCTCTTCAGTCAAGACTTAGATCAACATTTTACACGTAACGACCTCCTGTTTGGTTAATAACATATATACATTTTACTTATTTAGAGATGAAGGATGAAATTGTAGTAGACTCTACTCCTCAATCGAATAAAACCATCACGCAAGAAATCAAGCATACGGCAAAACGTCGTCGTCAAGAAAATGTCGATAGTGATTCCGAGGTCTCTGCATCTTTATCCAATTTGCAATTATCATCGCACGAAACACATATTTTGCAAAAGATCTTTAACAAGTTAAGAAATAAACGTTCTTGTAGCCATCTACTCCTTGATTTAGCGAAGTTCAAATTTACCGGAGATCGTCAGCAACTTAACAAGTCATTTCAAACTGGCACTAGAGAATGGCTTCTCGATCGAGTTAAATTCTGGTATAGAAAGGAGCCAGATTCTAGAGTCATGGTGCTTACCGCTGGCCCAGGGGTCGGAAAGAGCGTGTTTTCTGCTAAACTTTGCAAAGTTTATAAGAAAAAAAGACAGTTAGCGGGCTATCATTTCTGTCGATTTAACTTTGCAGATTATCGTAATCCGCTAAAGATGCTGGAGTCTCTTGCAAGTCATTTTTGTGAAAACATCCCTGGGTTTCAAGAAAAACTCATCGAGCAGTTGGAGCGACCTCACTCAAGAACTACTGTTCCAGATGCTTTTCGTGTGCTCCTACATGACCCTCTGCACGAACTAGGAGAACGGGAAACAATGCTGATCGTAATTGATGCTCTTGACGAGAGTGAAAGTGGAGGAAAAAGTGAGCTGCTAAATGTTATATCAAAGGAGTTTCCAAAGCTTCCAAACTGGATCAAAGTTCTTATCACTAGCCGACCAGAATTACCAGTCCAGAAGACGTTGCGTCATTTGAAAGCCGTAGAAATCCTAGCCAATGATGAAGATAATAAGAAAGATATAAGATTTTTCCTCCAAAATCGTCTCTCCAGTCTCAAGCCTTCTGTAGAAATTATCGAAGAAGTGGTTGCTAAGTGCGAAGGCTCGTTTCTTTTTGCCTTTCATATTCTTCAACACAGCAAAAAACGGGGAAAGATAGATTTAAATGTTATTCCTGGAAGTATCTCTGATATTTACAAGGATTATTTCGATCGCCTGAAAGATGAAATTAAGAGTGTGGATCAAAACATCAACTTTTATCCTATTTTGGAAATTCTAGCCGTGGCTCAAGGTCCCCTTCCATTAAAATTTATCGGGGAAAGTATTGATTTGTCAGCAGTTTCTCTCCCTGGCCATTCCCCCCCTGAAATTATTCTCAAAAGTATTATTCAAAAGGTGAACGAAAGCATCTCCGCCCTATTGCTTGTTTATGATGATAGTTTAACAGTTTTTCATAAAACTGTAGTGGACTGGCTTACTTCAGATAAATATGAGGATCATATTTACAAAGTGGAACGCTATCGTGGTGATGAACATTTATGGCGAGTGTGTAGAAAAGAGCTGGAAGAATTGGAAAGAAAAAATCCGAGTTCGAAAAAGAATAAAGAAGAGGAGTATGCCTGCAATTATGGGGTAAGCCACGGTGCTTATCAAGCAAGTTTTCGTTCTATTATCCAACCTGGTTAGTATGCGTGCACTATTATTTATATACGCCTATTTCATAATGGCCGCCATTTTAAATATTATTTTATGTGCGTCTAAATTGGCTTTTATATCGTCATTAGGAAGTGAAGATTATTTTGAATTACACACAAACGAAGCCCTTGGGTAATTAAAGGAATATTTACAATAGTCGTCATTATGAAAGAGGTCTGTGGCATCATGCAACAACTTTCGTCTCGTTTACTCTTTTGACACTACAGTGTAAGTCCTGATGAAGTCTCGAGTCGACGAGACGAAAACTTAAACGGTGCATGTAGTTAAGCATTTGCTACTATATTACATAAACACAGTAGTCTATTTTACCATAGCTAGGGAAATATATCTGTTAAAGTGTAGACAGTGCAATATAGCGTATACGACAACAAATATATACACCGTAGAATCTCGAAAGTAACCGCCCCCCGAAAGTAGCCGTCCCTCTTAATGTAACCGCCCCTCCTCCGCGAAAGTAGCCCCTTCCGATGTCTATAACTATTGTATAAATAAGTTGTAACATATGTTTAACAATTTACTTTGAATGGTATGGATTAAAACATGAATAAAACAGTAATATCAAATATTCAGGGATTTCAGACAGTAGTTATAATTAAAGTTTGTCTTTGTCATCGTTCAGACGTCCTCTTCCATTTCGGTATCTGAATATTCGGTATCGAGTACGGTAAATTATTAGCATTAGATAATAAGTAATAACTCTTAATATGTAATTTAATCAAAATAAAACAAAACGTTGAAACGTTGTGTAAAATGTACAGTAGTGGTTAAAACTTGACCGATGCTAAAAACAACAACCCGAAAGTAAGCGCCCTCCGAAAGTAACCGCCCCTCCGCAAGGAAGCCGCCACGGCTACTTTAGAGATTCTACGGTATATAGAGTATTGTACCACAAGATTGTAAATGAATAAAAAAGTATCGTCAATTTACATATTGGAGGGTTTTTGCCACGCCCAACACGAGGTGCGCTCAATAAGCCGAGGTAACCATGACTACCCCGCCACAACCCGACTCCCGCCACACTGTCAAAGCAGTGGATAAAGTATATACTAATTACTTGCATACTAACAGGTGAGGGAGGGTGGTAAAAAACAAGACAATATTATGCATATGCCAAGAACTGTGCATATCATTTAATGGAGTAACCGCTGACCAGCATTTATCTCCTTTTTTACTTACAGTAGCCTAAATTTCATTTAGTAAACTAGGCTGTCATATGTTGTACATTAAATAAGTTATGTAGATCATGATATCGTACGCTGTTAAACTAAAAACTGCATATACCTATATTTTTAACAATATTTACTATACAGAATTTTCACAATCTAAAATGTATTTATTATTATTTTATTGAAATATCTTTATCGAGGAGTGCTTCATTCACATATTAGTGATTTATGCACTATGTCTGAGCAGGTATTTGCATGTTCTGACAAAATCTATTTCTTAGATTTCATGAGGCAGATGCGCTTTTACTTTGATGTATTCATGATTACGCAGTATAACAGTAATGGTGAAGAACGTGATGTTGGTGCATTTGGATGGCTACTTCCTAATCAAAATTACTTGATGACCACAAGTAAAGTTGGTATAGAAACTCAATACTATCCAACACTAAAATTGACCTCCAACGATACGTCTCCATATGTGTTGAACGAGAAAGAGTACCAACTGGTGTGCTGCTCAGATAAGTATTCTGGCCTAGATTATGCAGTTATTAAATTGATTACTCCATATCTTCGATCATATCATGGACCAAAACCAGCATTTTCGATCTCAAGCCGATGTCCTTCTCTTGGAAGCAGACTACACATACACGATCTCAATGTATATCTGTCCAATTTAGCTGGTGAAGTAATCCCTTTCCCAAAAGGTTTGATAAATTGGGCGAAAAGCAGATCCATAACTTGCCCTCGCGATGACATTCCACAACTAACGTTGGATTCAGATGGTGGAATGAATTGGGACATCCTGGAAAAAGCAAAAGACTCTCTACTCTTTCATATTGCATCGCTTAGTATGTCAGATAAATGTGGAGTATCTGTGTCCTCCTCTTTAGGAGAAATTGTTGCGTTTGGTTTATTCCATATCATGTACAAAACGAAAGGAATGCCAAGAAAAATCCCACTCCTTTCATTCAGTTATCGTATGGATAAAATTGTTGAAGATATACGTCGTCAGGATCCGGTACTAGCTGAATATATTCAAAGGAAAAGGACGTTGCATGAATGACGGTATACGTTACATTGTTTTCCGAAACAAATGGTATATTAAGAGAAGAAATATTGTAGTTTAATAATAACACTAGTTTCTTGAATATATAAGTATGCCTGAGAAATAGGATCGGGTAGGGATAATATAGAATATTAGGGAGGGATAACAGGAAGGTGCGCAGGCAAAAAATGCGGGGGAAATTATGTTCTTTATGTCATTTCCATCCCCCTTTTCCTGCACTTTTTGGGTTTTACTACATCCGGGGTGTTCTTTGTCAGTTCCAGCAAGCAATCGTCTTCTGGACGATCTATTTTTAGTGTCTGCGAGAGGTACTGTAGCTATCAAGATGGTCAATGTTAGGGTTAGGATTAGTATTAAGGTATAAGTATTAGAGTTTTTTTCTTAGCTTTCCTGTACTTAGCTAATACTAACCCTAATACTAACCCTAATACTAACCCTAATACTAATCCTAATACTAATCCTAATACTAACCCTAATCCTAATACTAATACTAACCTTATCATCGATATTGCGACCATCTTGAAACCTACCGCGGTTCTCGCGGATACTAAAAAAGGATCAGCGCTCAGGATATAGAAAAACCGGCCATGTTCTCCAGCTCGCCTGGCGCATTACTTTCTTTCCTCCCGTTATCTGGCCGAAATATTTCCCAATGAACCTGGCAATGCAACCTAAGGGCCTTTTTACATAGAGGCGTCCCTTTCTCCAGAGTTATCCTGCCAGTCAACTTTTTTTATGAATTTCTTGAGAAATTGCAGTGAATAGTTTACATGAGAAACCGCAAAGTTGTCTCGGAGGCAGGGTGACCCTGGGGTAGGTAGCTTTGTAATGAAGGGTGGCCATTGATCTCTAAATAAAGATTGGATCGAGCAACTATATTTTGGATACAGCGGTGCGCTAATTCCTGCTCCATAGTTACTGTTATGGAGCCGTACTTTGTGTTCTATATTATGGAAAAACCTTCGACAACTGATTCATTTTACCATCTAAAAATATCAGACAAAGATAGTCTCTGTCGCCTATAGTAAAACTATATAACGTGGTCTCATCAAGATGGCCGCCATATTCATTTTCTGAATAATAGTTACTCGATCCAGGGGTGGCGGCAGGAATTCCCCGACGCAGAGGCTACGGTCCCCGACAGAGGGCTAACTGGTTTTCTAAGCCTCTGAAACGCAATTTCCTGAATTTTGGAGGTAGTTTTAACCAAAAAATTAAAATAAAAAACAGTGAAAATCATGCTTTTATACTCAGTATTTCCTTACTGTATACGAAACTAACTCTAACAATAATATTCACGCAAAAACTAGATAACAGTGAGCACGTGAAACGACACAGAGGTGATAGCTTTGTGCCAGATATGAAAGTTGATTACCTTTTACGTTGTTTAGCGAAACGTTTGTTAATGCGTGTGTAGGGTCTGTAGCCCGCTTCCCCCTCTGGCGCCACCCCTTACTCGATCCAGTCTTTATTTAGACATAATAATAATAAAAATATTTCATTTATATAGCGCAATTTCTTAAAAAATCCAATAGCTCTTTACATGTAAAAATCTAGAGAAGAATTAAAATTACGTCTGATTTACATGTAACAATAAAAATACTTAACAATATAATGCACGTGTAAAAAGAAAAGTTTTAACACAGCATTTAAATTTACTAAGAAACCTAATGTTTCTGATGTTCTCTGGCAGACTATTCCATAATGTGGGAGCTGTGACAGAAAGGCGGGCGGGTAGGTATTTTTGCAATTTAGGGTGACTCTAACAGGGCGAGAATTCTGATTAACCAATAAGAATAGCTGGTTGGTAATACGTGATGAAGGATACTCACTAACGGTTGCTAGAAAATATCTATTTTTACTATCTAATTCCTATTGGTTAAATCCTTAATATCTAACACCCGATGGTTAATAGTCAAAGTTTGTACGTAGGCAACAGTGTCATTGATCCACTGTTTTATCTTCTTGAAACGTTGTTCGCTATAATTATCTCGCTCATCTTTCGCAGCAATGATATCCAGGACATGGATGATATAAATTTACAAGCATTGTATTGAAGACACTTATATAGAGTACATGTCGTGGCGTAACTACTATGGGCTCAGACCGGGCGAACCCGGGGGCCCCAACCCTCAATGGGGCCCCCATGCAGCCAGGCTATCACCCCATTTAATACTGAGAAACGAAAAACGCACGCACGTAAGAACAAAATATCCATATCGTAGTGTGATACTAACATTTTTGTAAAATTTTACATGTTATATGTCGTTTTCTGACCATCAGAATTCTGTAAAATCTTCCCCCAAAGTGCATGAAATGGCATTTCAGAGACATTTTCAACATTTTCTGGGGGGGGTGAATTTTCTGGGGTTTTCTCGCGCTTTCGGCACTCGCCCTGGGGGCCCTCACAAACTTTCGCCTAGGGGCCCCCTGGGCCAACGTTACGCCACTACATGTATGTACTAGAATTTTGTATGACCCACTGTAAATAACACCAGTATACTTAATGTAATATAAAAAGCCATATGATTTTTAGCATTGAAAAGAAACCACAGTTTAATGGGTTGATTGACTACGGTATTTTTTTGCTAAGGAACTATATAAAGGTGGGGACGTGACAAGTAGTATAAGCGGGACGTAAGGTTTTTCATATTGAGTTTATACGAGAATGTTTCCAGGAACAATTTCACCCGGGATGTTTCAAGCTGGAAGAAGACCGGCGAAATTGCTCAACATTTGGAGGCAGTAATTGCATAAAACAAAGATACAAACCACAGAATATCAGAGTAATAGATATAATATGACTTATTACTACCATTTGTAAGATTTTAATGTATTTTGTTTACGTTTCAAATTTTAACCTCGCCACCCTGTTCTCTTTGTTAGCGCGAAAGAAGGGCGGGGGATGGCTATAAAAGGAGGACTCAAAAGGACCTTTCTATTATTATAGCAAAGTGAAAAGGTGGTAAACTGCCAAGAATTTAGTGACGAGATACTGACGTTTCGAGCGGAGCCCTTCATCATTTGGTATTTATTATTCGTTAGGTTAGGGTTAGCAATGGTTAGGGTTAAGTTTAAAGTGCCCCTAACCTCAACATTTTTTATTGTCTTATTTGGAAGAACTTTTAAATTGATAAAGTAACTTCTTTTGAAGATTTTCACTTCTTCGCTTTCTTTTTTAGATATGTCAGTTTGTTTGATATGCAAATATCTGGAATTTCGTCACACATGCATAATGAGTTATCAGAGAATGTTATATATCTTTGCGTTCATCAAATAAAAACACTAAAGTGTGAATAACATGTGTGTGCGTTTCTCCCACAACACCAAACGTCTTGATTTTAAAGGATTTCGTTCGAGAATGAAAGAGATACACACATTTCTCCAATAAGTCATTATGCATGTGTGACGAAATTCCAGACATTTGCATATCAAACAAATTGATATATCTCAAAAAGAAAGCAAAGAAACGAAAATCTTCAAAATAAGTTACTTTATCATTTTAAAAGTTTTTCCAAACAAGACAATAAAACATGTTGAGGTTATGGGCACTTTAAGTTTAGGATGAAGGTTTGGGTTAGTGTTAGGGTAAGGATTAGTATTAGTATTGAGATTAGGGTTAGGATTAGAAGTTCTAGAAATGTGAGGGTCCTTTTGAGTCATCCCTTTTAGCTTTCTGACCGCTCTGGCGCGCACGGTAGATATCTGGCCAAAGAAACGGTGATTACTTACGCCTAACGGTAGCTTGTAAATGTTAATATTAGCAACAGCACTCATTTGTATTGGATAAACAGCTCTCTATATTAGAAACGGTATTCGGATATCATCCCGGTTTAGTGTAACCCATAGAATCGAGAGCAAATATTACTGTGAAAACACAAATACCCTTTCCATTCCGTAGGCCGTTTTGAATTTGGGTATTGTCGGGAAAAATAAATAAGTTTAACTGCTTGAAAAGGTAAAGTTTAACTGTTTGAAAAGGTGTAGGACGTTGATATTGTGGTCGACAACTTTAGTCTTTCACTGAAAACACAACAGAATTTTGAAATTTTAAAATTTGGATGTCGGTAAAAAAAATCGGATATATTTGCCAGATATTGCCGATGCAACATTTGGCCAATATTACTACTTATTGGATTCCTTTGCGCCCAATATTACAAAATATGTAAGTCGGGAATTGAATATTGGGCGAGACCGAAGGTCGAGCCTAATATTGCAAATCGAGATTTAAATATTTTGTATATTAATTATACCCTCACATATAATCCACCAATCAACTGTCTCTATTAGCATCACGTGGCAGCCCAATATTTTACGATAGCTTCATATTAGGCAGTAACCTTTGGACTGTTTACATGGGCTGTTCTTTATTCATTGTTTATAGTATTTTATTCGATATAATAAAACACCTATTGGATTGGTATATATGACTTTAGTCAGCCATAATTTCACGTATATAGGTCTAAAACTTGATTTTTGTGAAAATTGAACCACAATACTTTTAAAAGTATACCACATAAATTTAGGTACCAGAAAGGAAAGTTTCATCATGTTTATCCTGCTTGTGTCGTCATGTTAATTAGGTAAGGTAGAAAAAGAAGATGGCGGATAACAAGATCTTTATTTGTCGAAATTAGTGATCAAAACATTTTGCAGCAGAGTAGTTTGTTCACTTGGATTACCCTCGTTTGACCGATTGTTTATCAGAAAGGCAAAAATAATTTTTATTGCCATAACCCTTTAACGTACGTACAGTATATACAACGAAAAATTGTCTTTCCTTATTATTATTCTTTCGAATATGTGTTGGGAAAAATGAAGAATGTCATTTCAATTTTGTAATGATCACTTGCCGTTGCCTAGACTTGGATCAAATCCATCTCTCTAAACGGTTGGGATTTGGGAACGGTTGACGGATTGGAGAAGAGCAGGAAGGAAGCAAAACAGAGACGGATTTGGTTCACCCGCAGCGTTTTGAATCTGATTATCATAATTTATACAATTTTGGTGGGAAAGATGATTCAAGTCAATTTTATTTACCAGCAATAAATGTTAAAAATTATAGACAAAAACATAAATAACTGGCAAGGTAGCCCAAAAAGAAACCAAAAGGCTTATAAGATTTGGGCTTCCTTTTTACTTAATTTTATATATAAATTAGCAGCATGAGCGGTACTAGAGAAAAATACATTTTTATAAGGGACTGTTCATTATTTATAGGATATTCCTTGAACCATATTTATATTATTTATGGGATATTCCTTATCATATATACAAATCTTAAAAAAAAAACCTATTTGATGCTTTCAAAAATTTTGAACCCCCCTATCAATAATGAAATAGTTAATATATACCCCTCCCCCTCACACAAAACTCGGTATATAAAGAGCTATAACGATTGTTTCCCTTGCGCATAGTTTGTTACACTATTTTTATATTTATACAACAATTAAGGATTCCTAATGTTTACTAATATAATAATATCACCGTATTAATTTGGGGACTATTAAAATGTTGAATGTTTGTTGAATATTTTTGTGAAATTGGTTATTAAAATACTAACAATTTTATAGATTAGTTTCTTTATATTCGAGATTTAAGTTGTGTGCAACAAAGTAAGTATTAGCAACTATTAAAATACATTTGCTAAAATCGCTAGGGAGATATATAAAGGGAGCATCAATATATTAAGAGAGGAATCCATAGTATAAAGTGGGTCTTCCTCGTTCCTCTTAAGTTATTTTTATACGTTTTATGTCAAACTGTGATAGTTGTCACAAATTGTTATAGCCTCCGACAAGGTTGAAAAAATCCAAGAGCCCCCATAAAACAAGTTCAACATTGTATAGCCCCCCCTCATATTATCCCACACACCCTATCTTATAAATAATGAATAGTTATAAAACGTACTAGAAAGATAACTGTTCAAGTATACGTAGAGAAAAGAGGATAATTTTTGACGTTATAACGTTTATATATGGGAGCGGCCATGTCGATTTCATTTCCTAATAAAAAACATTGTACTTTCTGCCATATGTTGGTATCTACGAAAACCTAATCCATAACTAATACCATCGTTAAACAAATTATTCTTCGAATATATTAAAACAGGTCGATAAATCATGGCTCGCTGCTGGTGAACCAAGGTCGTGGCTAGATGGTACACTAGCAGTTGAGGTGACCGTGAGGTACTAGGTCTGAGTCGTCTTCTGGACGATCCTTTTATTAGTATTAAGGTTAGTATTAGAAAACCATTAGGCGGGGGGTTAGAAAACTCATTAGGCGGGGGGTTAGGGTTAGGATCTAAGTTGTTTTTGGGGGTTAGCAGTTCCACGATGTATTTCATCATACAGGCATGTCCGATCGTAACAATCTCTCATTTCATCCAACCTCTCGCGGAAACTAAAAATGATCGTCCAGAAGACGACTCATAACTAGTACCTCATGGTCGCCTCAACTGCTAGTGTACCATCTAGCCACGACAGTGAACTAAATCCGTCTCTCCTCCCGTTGCGCTCTTCCCCAATCCATCATCCACTCCCAAATCCCCCAACCCTTTGGAGAGACGAACATAATCCAAGTCTAGCCGTTGTCTAGATATGAGAACTTGAAATTTGAATTTGATGATTTCATTAGTTGTGTAAGTGAAATCAATTTTCATCTACACTTCAGGAAGTACATTGATAGAGCTTCTAATTTTATCGTTGCATTCAATAAAAAATAGGTAGCCTACGGAATGCATGTAGACTTAAGAAGCAATGTATGAAAATGCGTGAAAAGCACAGAGACACAAAGAAATTGATAGTTATTAATCATAGAGCCTGCTCTTACCAGTGCACCTAACAAGAGCATTAGTACAACTCCGCTTTGGAGTTTGTTTGGAAGCTATCTGTGATAGCTTCCTTTTCCCAGAGAAACCACAAAGACAATTGGCATGCACAAAATGGTTTGGTTTAAATACTTTACCAGAAATGACATTACCTTCAAAACTAAACAATATACAGTGTATGAACAGTGTAGATCATCAGATGCAGTTGTTAAAGGAACACAATGATTGACTTGTTCATTAAATAATAACATATGATAAATGTTCTCCGCAGTCAGGATAGAACAAAGTAATATTTCTATTTGTGACAGAAGAGAGAACGAGAATAGAAAGCAAGATTGCCCATTGTTTAAATCTGTGTTCTATGAGAAATAATATATAAAAAATCCATTCAATAAATTGTACTGTGTATCTTGGTTTTCAGCTTATGGTATACAGACACTACCAAATGATTTACGAAGCCTTAAGCCCGGCGCACACTAGAGCTATCTGCTTAGCCAAACTTCATTCGTGACCGATGGCGTAAGGCGTTAGCTCCAGTGTGCGGGGCAGTTTTGTAAGCATTTCGTCACTCGTGCCGTCTTTCACAAATATTCAACATGTTGAATAATTTTTGTCACGAATGACAATTTCCTCTAGTGTGCGGGGAAGTGAAAGCAGCGAGCTTACAACTTTCCGGCAATACGCATGCGTGTTGAGGTTCAAATTTCGAAACAACAAACATGGCGGCACCTAGTGTATTGGTGGCTGATGTAATGTTAGACGATCAAATAGCTTATATTTGGCCAGATTATCCATGCCTTTACGATGTGAGATCGCCGGAATTTCTCGGGGTCCTCTGCATTTAGTTCGCGAACAAGATTTGCATATACCCCTTGTCCTTGCCGTCTTAAAATCCAACGTTTTGTCCATATCTGTCTGTTTGCTGCTCTTTAACGTCTACGACGTCGCCTCAAAAGCAACAGAAACAACAATGTTTCTTCGTCTTCTTCCTCCAAATGATCCGCCATGTTTGTTGTTTTGAAATTTGAACCTCAACACGCATGCGTATTGCCGGAAAGTTGTAAGCTCGCTGCTTTCACTTCCCCGCACACTAGAGGAAATTGTCATTCGTGACAAAAATTATTCAACATGTTGAATATTTGTGAAAGACGGCACGAGTGACGAAATGCTTACAAAACTGCCCCGCACACTGGAGCTAACGCCTTACGCCATCGGTCACGAATGAAGTTTGGCTAAGCAGATAGCTCTAGTGTGCGCCGGGCTTTAAGTCATAGTGTTAATTAATTAACACCATAAATAGTTAACTTAAAGCACTGTCAGTCTTGTCTTCGACACACTTCGCTGGTTCTAGTGTAAACACCAATAGGAAAGTAGAATGATCACAAAAGACAGATAAAATATAGATAAAAATATGTAACACGCTTAACTTTAATAGAGCGATAGATGGCTTGCTTCTTTGCTCTTGAATTGAATTGAATTTATTAAAAATTTACAACCTTGCAGCAAAAGCTGAATTGCGTATAAATTTACAGATAAAACTTATCCTAATGTTTACAAAACTACATTTTATGTCTGGCACATTTCATTATAAAAGTATTGCCAAACCTATTAGTATTAAACTTAACATGGTTGAAAAGATTTGGTTTCCTCAGGGAGTAAGAATGCGTAACTTCAGGCGGAAGTAAATCAAACAACTTCGATGATTTGTCTTTGCGTGTCTTCGTAAAAAGTTTGCGACAGAGGAATTCACGTCACGTCTCCAAAGATGGTAAGTTCAGCTTCACAAGAGCCTCGTCATAACTGGTATAGTTCCCATAACCTAAAATTATTTTGCATGCTCTTTTTTGGACCCGTTCCAAATTATTGCATAAAAATTTAGGTAAAGCATAGTGAAAGGCAGGAGCAGCATACTCAACACACGACCTAATATATACATGCGGAATAAAAGAGAACAAGTTCATTTTGATCCACACCAGCACGTTTTAGTTGGATAGTACAGTTTCTTAGATGCTTTCTTGATGACGTAATCAACGTGGAGATTCCACTTTAAGTCATTACTTATAATGACCCCCAAAATTTTAGCATGTGAGACGACATCCAACAAATTTTCACCAACCGTTAATGAGTTGAAGGTATCGTTGGCCTTAAGAAAGGAAAATCTCAATTATTTACATTTGGTAGGATGGAGGGTGAATTTATTATCTGTTGACCAGTGAGAAATGTGATTGAGAGATGATTGAATGTTACTATACTTTCACCCCTTTTGATGGTTTCCATCGCTTTCCATCGGTTTCCATCATTTCCTTAGCATGTTGTGCTTTATAAAGCTGTACGATCTAACGGATCACTTCTCGAATACCTGCGATCTTGTCGACATTTCACGATAGTTGGTCGAGTATGCCGTAATGAGGTCCAAGACCATCAAGACCTCAAACAAGATTTCGCCAACATAGTCAAGCCCCGTTTAAAGCGGGCAGACAAATTTTGTCCACGTGTGGACAAACATTACATTTGACCAATTCATTTTATATGCGATCGCTCATTGTCACATTGACTTTGAGGGCACGCCGTTGCCTGTCACAAATGCTTGTATACCTTTCTGTACATTCGAATCGCAGACAGCGAATTGAACAAGGTATCATTGATAATGAAATTGCCACGTTGCTAGAAAAGGGTATCATTAAAGTGCCTGTAACGTCTGTGGGGATTTAACATATTTGTAATCTATGGATTATCCTGAGATAAATTGTAATATATCTTGTCAGCTGAAAATGTCATCTTCATACACTTTTGTGCTGTTAAAGTTGACGGAAATGACGTCAAATCGGGAATCTGTCTACATGAAAACCTCTTTACAGATGCCCGATTTGACGTCATTTCCGTCATATTTAACAGCAAAAAAGTGTATGAAGATGAGATTTTCAGCTGACAAGATATATTACAATTTATCTCAGGAGAATCCATAGATTACAAATATGTTAAATCCCCACAGACGTTATAGGCACTTTAACCTTCAACGGATGAACGGAGTCAATTTATTTCCCAATTTTCATTCGACCTTATAAAGATGGGTCACACCCACTGATCTCAAAAATACGACTGGATAGAGCAACCTATTGTTTCGGAGTCACGAAAATTGAAGCCGGAAATTGCCGGAAATAGCTAGCGGCGGCCATCTTGGAGTGACCACTTTCTGTGACTACGCTATATAGTTTTACTTAGGCGAAGCCGAGTTTTCGCGTATTTAAGCAATTATCTGTTCACAAATCGAACTCATCCCAAATATCCTAAGAAGTAGAAAGTATTCAAAGGTATTTGGACTAAAAATATTGTAAGTTTAGGCGGAAAACGTCTGGAAAATTATTCCCACAGCTCCATGTTTTGAAGTCCTGCAAAGTGCAAACCGCCAAGTAAGAAGCTTGGTCGTTGAATTGTCAGTGGTTTGGATCACTCAGGATTTATTTACTGTATCTGGACAAAGGTTTTAAGGACTCACTGTCGTAGCGCTTTCGTTCTTTCTCTTAATTTTTGTGGTTACTCAACTTATTTATCCAAATATACTATTATATATATATATATATATATATATATATATATATTTATATATATAGTACAGGTTGTCGAATGGTACTGTAATTATCTAAATACTAAATAAGTTTCTGTGTGGTTGTACATTATTGCTTTATTAATTAATATTGTTGCCTTTGATTGCTTAGCTTTCAGCAAGAGGTACATTATTGTTGTTTTCACTTAGTATTTATTGAGTCAAAATTTATATCACTGTAAGACCCTATATATCATATATGATACATAATTCTGTGGCTTATGTTTGGGGGAGCTTATTTTGAGAAGGATTTTTGTATAGAATGCAGAGGACTTACCTTTGGGAGGTCTTATTATTGGAAGTTTACAGTATGTGTTTTATGGTCAAACATTGTCATTAATGGTTCCTGAAGTGGCCCTGGCTTAATCCTTTAGCAGCAAGCAGCATATTTTTTCAGAGAATTTAACAGTGCAATGATGGCTGTGGATTTATTACAGATAACATGTCATGATCATACATATATTTGCAATTGCCAGGTAAATTTATTTTGGCAATATACCGTGACAATTATGTTATGAAAAAGGCAACCTCAAGGAAAAGGAGGAAAACAAACCCAATGAACCAGGCACCAAACAGCTACTACTTTTAAGTTTCAGTACGTCAATGTACAGTTCCTCACCATCACATTGAATCCTAATAAAATTAGTCCTGACATACTGCATTCGTGTTCCTTTTATGGTTCCCATTTGTGCTTGTCTAAACCCAGGGGATAATTCTGTCGCTTTGGTGTTCATTACCTAACACATGTTTTATCAAACAGGTTTATTGGTAATATTAAAAATGGCACCATTTCTAGTTTGTAAGTGGTGGTGAATTTATAGACCATACAGCTACAAATAGACTTGGCCAACAAGTTCATGGTGTCCCAATCCCTTGTGACAATGTATTGATAGTGACACTAAGAACTTTATTATACACAAGTCATTAACATTTATGTGCATGAGTTCACATAAACTTTATCTGATTTAAGCTAGTATTGGTCTTGTCTTGTTTTTCTCAGGTACCCATCATGTTTAGAAGGTCTAGAAATTTAATAAAAACAGCAGCATTTAGCTTGGGAGAAATGGCTGGTTTATCTGAACCAGTACTTTTCTAGCAACATTAGTATGAAGGAAACTATTATCAACCTGAGGTAAAGATTTTCCAAATCCACTATATGAATAGAAGCTTGACATGTTCTCAATTATACTGTACAGACAGTACAGTATAATTAACTGTATTTTTGAGGAAATTTTTGAAGAAAAGAATGTTCTAAATTAACTAGGAGAGCACACTTGTTTAACAAAAAGGGTAAACCTCCAAATTAAATTCATTTAATATTTTATGGCAAATGGCCTTAATTATTGTTGATAACAAAAAGATGAATAAAAATAGTGACATAAATTTTGACTTTAAAAAAATAAGTGAAAACAACATTAATGTACCTCTTACTGGAAGCTAAGCAATCAAAGGCAACAATAATTCATTAAACAATAATGTACAACCAGACCGAACCTTATTTAGTATTTAGATAATTATATACAGTACCATTCGACAACCTGTGCACTAAATATATTAATAGTATATTTGGATAAATAAGTTGAGTAACCACAAAAATTAAGAGAAACAACGAAAGTGCTTACCACAGTGAGTCCTTAAAATCTTTATCCAGATACAGTAAATAAATCCTTAGTCATCCAAACTACTGACAATTCAACGACCAAGCTTCTACTTGACGGTTTGCACTTTGCAGGACTTCAAAACATGGAGCTGTGGGAATCATTTTCCAGACATTTTCCGCCTAAACTTACAATATTTTGAGTCCAAATACCTTTGAATACTTTCTACTTAGGATATTTGGGATGAGTTCGATTTATGAACAGATAATTGCTTAAATACGCGAAAACTCGGCTTCGCCTAAGTAAAACTATATAGCGTAGTCACAGAAAGTGGTCACTCCAAGATGGCCGCCGCTAGCTATTTCCGGCTTCAAATCATTAACACTAGATGCTCTATCCAGTCCTATTTTTGAGATCAGTGGTCACACCGTGTTATTTTTAACTTAATAAAAGCAGCATTTTAAAATGGACACATTAGAAACGGCAGTACGCATTATGACACTTCAGTGTTTTACGACTTTTATCGATCTGAACGATCATATATATAATTCCTGTTGCTAAGGAGCACCATAAATACATTAACAACCTATCATTTTCCCAACACTGGTTGTTCAATTCCTAGGCTTTGTCCTAAATTCCACTCTCGTTTCAACTGTTACATTAACCGACGCGAAGGCTGAGCAGATTATAAAGTTGCATGTTTACACTTTAACCACAAAGGTAAAACCATTACAATTCTCGAAATTTGCTCTTTAATTGGGTCCGTAACATCTAGTTTCCCTGGGGTTGAATTTGGTCCTATTCGTTATCGCCAAATCGAGATCGACTAAACCAGGTGCTTTGAGGGACAATATAATGCTGTTAACTTCGATTTAACAATGATGCTCACTGATGCCAGTATGACTGAACTACAATGCGGTGCCTGGTAGATATTCAATTGCGAATGAAATAGTACCAGTGGTATCTGGTCCAAACATGAATCAGTTATAGATAATTTAAATACAGTTCCATACAGTTTTTAGAGTATTTGTAAATAATATTTATTTTTGGGGTTTTAAATTTGTGTGCGTTACGAATTTGTGTGTTTTACGAATTTAATTGTAAATGGAAAAATGGAATTATAATATACTTCATTACCGTATCTCTGCTGAATGTGGGAGTGAATATAGGATTAAACCAACGTTATCTCGGAATTTAAATCTTAAACATTCGGCCAGTCTCGCATCTACACTTGGCTCTTTATTTTCGATTTATAATAATATAAATCCAACGGGAGTGTTTGGGGGTGTTTGCGGATGTTTGGAGCATGAGGCTGATGGGTGCATTGGGGTTGTTTGGGCGTGTGAGCGGGCATCAAAATTTGTGAAACGGGGCGTTCCGGAACGTGCGGGACCTGATTTGTCTCTCTGTGGACTTTGTCGGGTTATATTAAGTTTCGAGTTCAAATGCAGTCCGTTCATTTACATCAGGACACGAAAGCGTAAGGACTATCCTATCTGCAGGAAGCAAAGGTTGCTAAAAATGTCAAACCACTTTGCTGACTTTCACCAGTTATCCTCAAAAGACAGACAAGTATATTTAACGCAAGCAAAAACGTTTCGTTTAAATATTGACCCGAATCAGGGGTCTACATTCAAATTTGCGTTAATGTTTATAGTAGTTTATTGGGTAACCTGTGCGGACACGCGATAGGCTGTAATAGTCATGTGATAAGAACAATCGAACACGAGAAAAACAACAAGTTTAGCGAGGAGAGTTTGACAAGTGAGTTTTGGGAGTTTTATACTGTGTAAATCAAGGAAATAAAAGTGTTTAAACTGTTTTGTGAGTGTGTGCCGTTACAATTCGGTACAAAGTGGTGCCGTGACCAGGATGTGAAACAATTTGTGAGCTACGGAGACAAGATTTAAGAGGATTCAATAACAACGTTTATTTATGGCGGAAAATTATGGCGGATGAACACAACGCAGACAAACCAGACGAGACAGATCGTAGGGAGAACGAAATCGACAAGGAAATAGCGAAGTTGGAATATTATTTGGAAGGAACCGATGAACTTATCGAACTGAGTGATCATGAAGAAATACAGTTGGCTGTTAACCAAGCGTCAAAGATCACGAGTAAACTGTCTGATCTTATTTCACAGTTAGAAGAATTTAAAATTGACATGGTGTCTCTTCAAGAGCAGTGCGACAGTGAAAGAAAGACGTCAAATCTAAATATTCCAAGTGGATAGAAAACAAGAAGAAACTATCTCAAGCGCTGTCGGAGATCGAGCAGAAAACACAAGACGAAACTGAGGGAAATAAAACAATTACGCGAAGAAGCCATTACACGAGAGAGACATGAGAGAGAACGACAACTATGGGAGGAAAAACTAAGGGTCGAGTTAGAAGTGACGGAGAGAAGACTAGAGATGGAAAGAGAAGCGAAATCTACAACTGCGAAGCTGCCAAAGCTGAAGATAATCCCTTTTAAAGGAACCGCATCGGACTGGATTCGTTTCGAGAATATATTTTTGTCACAAGTCGATCGGAAACCGATTTCTGCAGAGGAAAAGTTTGGATACTTGTTGGAACTGGTCAACTCCAAGGTAAGAGACAGACTTTCTAACCTTAAACCGTGTGAGGAGGGATACAAGATGGCGTGGGCCAGATTGAAAACAGAATTTGGGCAAACCAAACAAGTAATAAACGCACACATGGAGGAAATAATCGGACTACCATTGACCAAAGGGAGTAACTATGAGAAAATACAAAAGTTTTATGAAAAGCTTAGCAAGAGTTTTGATGCTTTACAAACCCTGGGAGAAGACAACATATTGAAGGGTTTTGTAATGACCACGTTGAACAAACTGCCACACATTAAGCCAGATCTTGTGAGAACTGATGATAAATGGGAAGATTGGAGTATGAAAGAATTGCTTGACAATCTCCAGAAGTGGTTGATTAGAAATAAAGGTTCTTCAATTTCGAAACAAGGGGAGGAGACACCCAAGAGGGAGAGAAATTGGTTTTCACAGAAAGGTGATGGGGGAGCGACAGTCGAAGCCAAAGACCCCAGTATGTATCTACTGTAAAGGGCAGCATTGGTCGGAGTCCTGTCAAGTGGTGAAACAACTTGAACAACGAAGGAAGTTCTTTGCAGACAACAAGCTCTGCTACAATTGTGGTCAAGCCGGTCATCGAGCCAGTAAATGTCATGGGCGAAGTTGTTTCAAGTGCAAATCAAGACATCACACCAGCCTGTGTGATGTGAATACTGGTAATGAGCCTATTCTTACTGGGTTTACCAATATCCAAGGTGTTACTTTGTGGGCGTATCTAGACACAGGGTCGGGAAGGAACTTTATATCCCAAGATGCTATCAAGATGCTCAAATTATCTCCTGCTCGTCATGAAACCCACCATATTGTTACAGTGAGTGGTTCGAAGAAGCAGTCCATGCCAGTATTTAACCTGAATATGGATTCATTAGATGGTAAAACCAGAGAGAAAATTGAAATTACCGGAACCAAGATGCCTGACTTCACAACAATCCGAAGACCAGATATGGATGTCCTAAAGTGGAAGTTCAACCATACAAAGAATAAAAGGTTTTACATGCGACCAAGCAATGAATACCCCATACACCTCATCATTGGAGACAACACATTCTGTCGTATCAAGACACAGGAAATTTACAAAGGCAAACCAGAAGAGCCAATTGTGGAAGGAACGACATTAGGGTGGATAATACATGGTGGAGACCATCCTGGCAAGTTGTGCCTGTATGTGAGGGACACAAGTGACTACAAGAACTTGTATAGTCTCGATGTTCTTGGAGTGGAGGACCGTGGCGAGAATGACCAGCTAGATGTTTACACAGAGTTCCTGGAAGGAATCACCCAAAATGAAGAGGGAAGATACGAAGTAAACATTCCCTGGATCCCTGGTGCCCACCTTACCGACACGAATAAAGTGCAAAGCAGAAGACGACTGCAAAGTGTGATGAGAAAGGTCAAACGAGATCAGAAATTAGAGGAAGAATACCAGAAGATTGTTTTGGATCAGCTACGGGACGGAATCATTGAAAGAGTTCCAGATCAACCCACAGGAGAGCGAGTGTTTTATTTACCACATAAGCCAGTGGTCAAGGAGTCAGCAACCACAACTAAAGTCAGAATGGTGTTCGACGCCAGCGCAAAGCCTAACCTCATCGCACCAAGTGTGAATGAATGCATGCATACTGGGCCTGCATTGCAACAATTGTTATGGGATATTATGATAAGAGCACGAATGGCCCCTTGTCTGTTAATCGGTGACATCCATAAAGCATTTCTGCAGATTGGGCTGAAATCGGAAGACAGGGATGCATTCCGCTTCCTGTTTAATCTAACTGGAAAAGAGGAACATTTTCGACTGACACGAGTGCCATTTGGGGCTGAAGCGAGCCCGTTTCTCCTAGGAGCCACATTTCAACATCCGACAGGCGATCCGTTGATCCAACTGGAGAATACCCTGCGAGACCTAAGAACCAACATCTACGTTGATAACCTGATGAAGACTGGTTATACCTCAGAAGAATTGGAGACGTTCAAGAATGAAGCAAGCACTATTTTGGAGAGTGGAATGTTCCCGGTGCACAAATGGGAGTCGAACATTCGAACAGTCGAGAGTGAAAACATGCCCAATCCGGGGAAGATACTTGGGTTAGGATGGGATAAGCAAGATGACACATTGGAAATCCAAGTGCCAAAGGGAATCGAGGGAGAACAAGTTACCAAAAAGACCATTCTAAGCTTATTGGGGAGCGTCTATGACCCACTTGGTATCATCTCACCAACTATGGTAGAAGGGAAACGTATCTATCGTGAGGCCTGCGACGAGAATCGGAATTGGGATTCGGAGGTGTCTTCAATACTGACCAAGGATTGGTTGAGGTGGACCAAACAACTGCGAACTGTAAGAATTCCCAGAAGTCTAATCACAGAGTGCAAGAGAGTCAAAGCAATACATTTACATCTGTTTGCAGACGCGAGCAAGTTAGCCTGTTCTACCACGACAATCGCTGTTATTGAGCAAGCCACAGGGACAGTGAAAGGACTTTTGACGTCGAAATCCCGTATCTCCAAGCGAAACACGTCGATTGCCCGCCTAGAATTGGTTAGTGGACAGATGGCTGCGAATCTGGCGAAGAACTTAACCAAAGCCCTCACAGGATGGCCTATTACCTCGGTTACTGTGTGGATGGATAGCATGGTGGCCCTCTACTGGATTACTCTTTACTCCTTACTCCTTACTTCTTTACTCTTTACTCCTTGCTCATTTACTCTTTACTCTATACTCATTAATCATTTACTCCTTACTCATTTACTCTTTACTCATAATTACTCTTTGTTCATTCACTCATTTTCTCCTTACTCATTACTCCTTTACACTTTATTCTACACTCATCACTCCTTTGCTCTTTACTCCTTGCTCATATACTATTTACTCTATACTCCTTACTCGTTTACTCTTTACTCCTTACTCTTTGTTCATCTACTCATTTACTCCTTACTTATTACTCCTTTACTCTTTACTCCTTAATTGTTCATTTACTCTTGCTCATTTACTCTTTACTCTATACTCATTACTCCTTTACTCTTTACTCCTTGCTCATATACTATTTACTCTATACTCATTACTAATTTACTCTTTACTCATTTACTCCTTACTCATTTACTCTTTATTCGTTACACTTTGTTCATCTACTCATTTACTCCTTACTTATTACTCCTTTACTCTTTACTCCTTAATTGTTCATTTACTCTTGCTCATTTACTCTTTACTCTATACTCTATACTCATTACTCATTTACTCTTTACTCGTTTACTCGTTTACTCTTTACTCATTTAGCGTACATCAAGCGTATTCTTGAAACGGGCCATTCCGGGCCACGATTTTCCCCTCCGCCGGCCACAAATTAAATAAGCGTTTAGTTTCAAACAACATTTCAATCCGTTAATTTATCGTTATGCCTCGAAACGATTTCCCATGCATCTGTGTTAAAATCATCGCGTGAATCATTGTCATTGTAAACTTGTGGTTAAACATCGCCATTAGCTATTTTTCATACATTTGCTTTCTGTGAGGTATGCCCCTTGCTACAATAAACGTTGGAAAAATATCTATACGTTTGTAACTGATATAAATGTTTTAACTCAATATTTGTGTCGCATATTAATTCTCCGCAATTGCCCTTTTGTTTCATTCGTTATTAATGACGTGTTTAATGACTCATTACGAGACAGCGCCATTGTCTCTACATGGCGTCCAAAGGAATTGTTGGTCGAAAAAGAAAAATATCTGCATCAAATTTCTTCGACGAAGTCATCGAGATATAGGGCAGAGTTGGAATGTAGAGTCTCATGAAGGATGTTAGTTGTTTAACAGTTATAGACATGATTGAATAACAAAGAAGAATACCATCTAACTGAAGAGAAGTAAGCCCAGGTAGTAGAGAGATTAAAATCGATAATAAAGCAAGAATTTTCTTTCTTTCCGCCATGTTTACAGTCGAATTTCCCCCGTACACGCTCGACGGCGCGAGTATACTTCACCCTAGTCCTAGGGTTACCCTAGCCCGATCATTTCCTTATAAACGCAAGCTATCTTTTCACCCTGGCACTAGGGTAACCCTACTCCTAGGGTTAACCTAACACTTATAAACAGGGCCTTAATCGTTATTGTCGCTACTAAAGTTCCTAATTGTGCGAGATCAATTAAAGTACGAAAGTAGCAAAGTATAATGAAGCAATCATCCAATAGAATCTTTTGGGTTTAATCGCTTAATAATTAACTTAATAATTTTAATCGCTTAAATATTAATAAACCTAAAACAAAGGATGTGCACCATGTAAGGTACGGTTCGACATCAAAACGTAGCTCATTATAGTCGCTTTGAAGTTTGCCGAGTTACGTTTCCAGACCATATCTCGATTGACTATGGTCAGTGATGTCCTCGTGGTAGTACAGAATCATGAGATGATTATGTCGTGCTTGAGTCATTGTGCTTCTTAAATACGACTTGACGCGACCAAGGGCACTAAATGATCACTCAGATGTCGCATTTGTTACTGGAAGGATCATCAGTAGTTGAAACAACTTGCAGACTTCGTTTACAGACAAACAGTGAAGTATAACCTTAATAATTAATATTAACTCTTATACTAACCCTAAACTCTAGCTAATGCTATAACTATAATATTCAGGAAAAAACCTAAAAAGTTTCACTGCTCCGGAAAGTGGTCCGGTTAAAACCGATCCAACCGTACCAGTGCCTACGGTCTTTATTTTTATTTATAGACTGAAGGTGGAAAAACTTTCTCAATAACGACTTGTCAGTTATGGCAACAACGTATCCTTCGTTCTGCCATCTGAGTTCTGGTAGCTCAATAGTTAGAGCATCTAACTGGAGATCATGAAGGTTGCGGGTTCGATTCCCGTCTGGGGTTCAGAAACATTTTCTAAGTTTGCGTTAAAGCTTGAGTAGCAAACAATTTACCATGTTAAAATAACGAAGCTGCAAGTCACATTTAATATATTCTGATAAGATATTCAGACATATCGAGACTGCTGAATTAGCGCTGTGACGGATGTGTATGTCGCACGTACGAACTATAGTACACAACGTAGGCTTCGTTCTGCCATCTAAGTTCTGGTAGCTCGATGGTTAGAGCGTAGTCTAACCGGAGATCACGATATTTATATCAGTGAGATATTGAAATAACGAAGCTGCAAGTCACATTTAATGAATGATTCATATTAGAAAACTTCCGACAGTCAAAATATTTAGGAACGTTCTTAGAAATCAGTCTTTTGAAAACAAGAAATTATTAAAAAACGGTATTTTTAGTCTTATAATAGCTTTCTTTTTCAATTTGTATATATGCAAGTTAAAACTATTTTTAATGTTTATATAGTTTTACATTTAATTGCGTGTAATGTATTTCCTAATTTAAGTTTATCAGTGTTTTACACTATTTAGACTTGAGAATTTATCCTCTCGAAATAAAGGATTACTTTACTTTTTACTTTTTCTTACTCTTCATGAAACAAAATATAGTACTACAAACCTTCGAAATATTACAAAATAAATACTTGTATTTAGACCATTGATCTGCATTGGAGATTGGATCTAGTTTAAACTCACTGTTCGATGCCGTGCGAAAAATGAAGCCAAAACATTTCGCAGCGGCCATCTGGAGAGACCACCTGCGCTATGTATAGTTTATGCTACGTAGCCGTATTTTGTGTGCTAAGTATTACATGAAAATGTTTAACAACTGATTCATTTTAGCATCTTAAATATTAATCAAAGATCGATATCCTCTGCCGGCTATAGTAAAACTATATAGCATGGTCCCAAAAAGTGGATCAGAAGGTGGTTTCTCCAATATCACGCGTGGCCAATTCAATTTCTATTGCTGTAAATATTCATAATAATTTTAAAAGGCTCGTTATAGAGAGTTGCGACGTGCTTGCTTTGATGGGAAATCGGTCCGTAATCAGGATTGCCTGAAGTGTTCAGGTTCCTCCCATCCCGGGCGTCATACCTGTATGTAAATAAATTATTCTCTATACAAGGTTCGAATTAAATATTTTAAAGTGAATAGCGAATTTTTGCCAGACTTAATATGCAATATGAACAGTTTTAATGACTAGTATAATAGTAAACGTCTTATATATAACGTACTGTAACTTCTTGCAACGTATGTTGTAAGACATTACGCTACGTTGTAAGATGTTACGCTACGTTGTATGATATTACGCTGCGTTGTAAGACGTTACGCTACGTTGTAAGACGTTACACTACGCGTTGTAACATGTTACGCTATGTTGTAAGACGTTACGCTACATTGTAAGATGTTACGCTACGTTGTAAGACGTTACGCTACGTTGAGATACTTATGCCATGTTGAGAGACGTTACACTACGTAGTAAGATATTACGCTACGTGTACGTAGTGTAACATCTTACAACGTAGCGTAACATCTTTACATCTTACAACTTAGCGTAATGTCTTACAACGTAGCGTAACGTCTTACAACGTATAGCGTTACGTCTTACGACGTACATTTAGCATAATATCTTACAACGTACTCGTAGTGTAACGTCTCAACGTAGCGTGACGTCTCTTTACGTAGCGTTCTCACAACGTATAGTGCAATGTCTCGCAGCGCGCTATTCTACGTAGTTATCGGATTTGACAATTTGTGCGAGATGTTTTGCTTTCAAACAACAAAATACTTTAAATATGAATAGCGATTTTTTGTGAGTTGAATAGCGAAATTCGAAAAGTGAATAGCAATTCGCTATTCGACGCCATCCCCTTAATTCGAACCTTGTCTCTATATCACTCTTACTTAATTGTTTTTGAGATATTGTCTATTTTATTTTTAGATCATGTCCTGAAGCACTTTCCAAAACTTGCAACAGAGTTTACCATTAAAGCCACAATGGCACAGAAATGTAAAGATGAAAGACGTCTGATGGAGGCAAGGAGGATCAAGGCAGAAGAAAAATAGAAACTTAGACGGTTTACCCAATGCGGGTCTTGACTTCCTATTTGACTGCTAGTATATAATTTATGTGAATAATATAAAGTTAACGTATTGTCTGCTTTCGAGGGAAATATTTAGCTTTTCCTTCCTGACATTCTCATTTGTCGAACGTGAGAAACTCAAGGGAAAACTAAATGTTTGTCGAGGAAACGGACAGTAAGTTTTGTCACAACTGAAGTTTCGCCATATTTTATGTTATGAAGATATAAGGAAAGATTAACAACAGGCAAAATACTTTATAAACATTTTGCATGAATCTGTAATTCTCTAGTATAATTATTATCAATGTATTTAACCTTTTATAAATAAATTTGTCATGCTTTTTAGTTGAAATAGCATTTTAAAATAAATTTAAATTGATCTCACATGTGAACTCGACACATGTGAGTCACATGTGACTCACATGTGGACTCACATGTGACTCACATGTGGACTCACATGTGACTCACATGTGACAACTCGCATGTGACAACTCACATGTGACGGTTCCAATTTCACATGTGAAGTCTCACATGTGAGATTGACATGTGTTATTTTCGTAAGGGTTGTCTAGCAATGGAGCCGAGTTTAGGCCGGCGTGAACTGGATCATTCAGGCCGGAGCCATGTAAATAACCCACAGCTGCAGTGGTACAGGAACAAACTACATCCGCAATAACGTCAGTCGGATCTCAACTTGGGCCGACTTGAATTGAACACCTCCTCACGAGACCGGTCAAAGTCGCTCTTCTTATATACCGAACCTAAAACAACTATTGATGCGCGGCGACGTTAAGTACAGCAGATTTACATCGAGCGGTCTCGCCGGCACATTATTCGACGTTCTAGCTATTCTGATTAAGAATGCTTAATTTGCTCTTAATGTTTAAATGTGCCGTTCAGTCCGTTCTGCGCATGTTCACGTTTCTGTTTACATAGTTTGTTTACATTGCATTATATAAACATTGCACATGAAGTATTGCGGATTTGTTTCACACGCTTGAGCTTTTCCGCCTAAAAAGCGTGTTATAATAAGCTGTTCTGTTCCTAAATGTGGATAATATATCAAACTACCACTCGCACCTTTGACAAATACTCGCTTTCGAACTGTCGCAAATTTATTCCGTTGAAGTTTGTTGATATATATGGAGTCCCGTACGTTTGAAATATCACACATGCGCAGAACGGACTGGACGGCACCTTTAATAGTTTACTTAAATAGTTTAAGTTTAGATAGGATGGAGAAACAAACCTTTTATTAGTTTCTCGTAAAATAATTTCCGATTATACCTGAAAATAAGTAGTGGAGGAGACAGTTTGTGCAGATTGTCTATTGGGAGTCTCAAATTCCTTGTCATGTTCCATGGAAATGATGGAACAACTTGAATTTTGGTGTAAAAAGTGTGCTCCTCACAAGATGTGAATATGAGAAAGAACCACCATTAAGATAATGCTGTAAGCTATATATTAAGCGATATTTATATCTTCAAATGGACGACAGAAGGCCATGATTGTCCCTTTTATTGAATCCCCCACCCTCTTTCTATCAGCCTTTTCCCAGATGTTCACTTAATATTCACCTGATGTTAGTCTTATTTACTATTCATGCTGAGGTCACTATTACAATCACGCGATGTTTTTATTGACTATATAGTTTCCTATACATGCATTTGTTTAAATATGCATGGTTTTGGTTAAGTTTTAATTTGTTTTCCAAGCCGAAAAGGCATATAACTATTACTCAATATTAATGTATTTTGTGTTGTCTAACGCACTACGTCAGCTTTGCGGTGAATTAGGGTGGATGTTTGAATCAACGCCGCGCCAGTCCGAAACCTAACACAAATAGATTTGTATTTGAACTATTCGACACACTAGAAGACCGACGTTTGAAAAGTCCATTAAGTACATCATTTTATACGGTGAACTTTATGATTTTTTAATAGACATGCAAAGACTACATTATATTTCTTTCAGCTATAAGTTTAGATACATCTGCTTTGTATATGTAGTCTTTTTAAATAATTATAAACAGTTGAAAGCCAACCGAACCTAAAATTTCCATAATAAATATAACTGTTAATATATATCTTATTTATTCTGTCTAGTGCTTTTGAGGAGTTAACACCCCAGCTGAAGTATCGTGGAGCAAAATAATGTAAGAATTCTATTATTTTCAAATGTTTAGAATATTTTTTTAAACTGATTGCTAAAGGCAGAGTGTATACGGTTAGATAATTGAAACTGCAAGGTTAGTGCATGTATTATATAGTGAACTAGCTGCTTAAAATAAATGGCATATGGTAACGTTTTCGACAACAAAGTATATAAATATATATATTTGGATGTACTGGCTTAACCATCAGCTACACTGTGCTGACGAGCTGCAAGAGAGCGAAACAGCTGTCCACAGTTGCTGATGGTGGCCAGACACTGCATTTTTGATCGTCATTTTCACCAGTTAAACTGCGCAATGAATACAGGCTGCGTGAAAATAGACAATATCATTCTGATTAATATGTGTGTTATCAGTGAGGTGTATCCCACATCCGTATCTTGATCGTGATATATATATATATATATATATATATATATATATATATATATTATATATATATATATATATATATATATATATATATATATATATATATATATATATATATATATATATATATATATATATATATATATATATATATATATATATATATATATATATATATATTATATATATATATATATATATATACCGAAGCGTCAGTTATTCTTTACTTGTTTGAGAGTTTACCACCTTTACTTCATTATATTTTATAGATATAGTTCTTTCAGATAAACAAAGTTGTCCGTTTTTATCAAAATAAGCAATATTTTATTTGTATATTATTTGGTATTATTTTCGTAGTGAAAGAAGTGATCATGACAGTCAAAGAATACATCAATACCGCCAAGACAAGATTATATCAAAGTCTTTCTACAAGACATTCACTTTATAACCTTCTGTTTCTCTTGGTCCTGTTACATTTTCTTTCTTTTCATGGAGAGAGTTCCATCTTAAGTGAAGTTTTTAAACTTTTAGCTGAAGGTAGGATACCGAAAGTTCTCGAAATTCAGGAAGAATATAATTAAATATTTATTTCCTTTCTGCAGCTGAGCTGCAAAAAGAGGCGGAGTTCCATTTCAACTGCAGGCGGAGTTTCCATGGGCACAAAAACGCGACCTTCATATGCAAATCTTTTTGCCTTGTTTCCTTATTTTGACACTATATATAATTGTATATTATAATATTCTATAGATAATCGTTTCTCGTTTTATTTTTCCAGATCAACGTCTCAATAATTCTCAGATTTACGAAAAGGAAGTGCACAGTGTATTGGACTGTGCTCATTTGTGTTTATCGCAACGTCCACAATGTCAATCCATCAATTATGAAAAGGGTAAAAAGCAGCCTTATACAAGAAAGAAATGTCAACTGAACAAAGAAACAAGAACAACTAAACCAAAAGAACTTGTGCCTGATACTGCTTTCAACTACTTTGAACCAATAAAGGTAATTCACTAAACCTTGTTAAAAAGCTTTTTAATACTAACACGAAACGACATATAGGAAGAGTTTTACTTTGATTTTAGTCCAGGATGACAATACAGCGCGTATATATATATATATAATATATATATATATATATAATATATATATATATATATAATATATATATATGATGAAAGTTTTAATGTGTTTACACTGACTATAAGATAATAAGACGTTTCGGTCAAAAAACATAGACCTTCATCGGTTAAAAATGTTATGAAAAGCAAGGACAGCTCTACTATTATATACAAGTTCAAAATTATGTAAATCAATGTGCTAAGAAAGTGATATGTACATATTGGGTATGTCTATATGATCATTGCCTGCATTCGAGTTCCTTTGGGAGTGCCAAGCTTCCAAAAACAATCGTTTATGGTAATTCGCCGCTCTGTCAATGATTGTTGTATTGTCAAAATCCATGTTATGTTCTGCGTATTTGCATGTTGTGCTATTTTCGAATTCTTATCTTGATTGTTTACTGCTCTTCTGTGAGCGCTACGCTCGGTCAGTTTGTCCAATGTAAACAAAATTACAATCCAAGCAATTTATCTGGTATATATATATACCATGCTTGAAATATATACCATGCTTGGAAAACGTTTGCTTATCGTATTAATCGGTTTGTATCCTACCTTCGATATATATATATATATATAAAGACAAGACATGCTTTTCTGTAACTCTGAGTTTCACGCTGATGCGATCTTCAGACAGACTTTATCAGAGTTACAGAAAAGCATGTCTTGTCTTTGATTTCTTACAATATAGTATCACGCTCTGCTATACAACGCATCGAGCACTTTCGCAACAGCGTAGACAAATCATCGAATTATATACTATATAATATATACTATATATATTACAAAACGAAAACGTAAGGTTGGTGTCCTGCCGAAATAGTGTCAGAGAGTTAAATGTATAGAGAGTGAAATAGAAACCGGGTATCAAAATTTATTAAGACTGATAAATATAAGAAAGCTGCTAAGTTCTTAACTTTATCACCCTGATAAAGGCACTATAGTATGTAATAAAAAGGTTATCACGTGACTCGCGACTCGGTGATATCAGTTTTATCATATCGTACTCGAGTGATAAAACTGCAGATATCACCTTAACTCATATGATATATATATATATATATGGGGCAAGATAATGTGACAAATTATTTCGGAATACAACTACTTTTTATAGCTTTCTATTTGTATTGAAATACTGCATACGCAGCACAAACTGAACTTTTAAATATGTAAATGTTTTTGAAAGGGGTCTTACAGACTAGAAAACCAGGTTTTTCCACCTAACTCATAATATTTTATATTATCGTTTAAGATTTACTCAGTGTTAAAATTTCACGAAAACGTGGTATTTTTCTTTCTTTGAAATTGTAGCTGCTGAGCCAAGGCAACGGAATACAACATACTCTTCTCCAAATACAAGGTATGTAATCTGTTGTGCTAAACATGAAGCGATCACAGGGCACCGTGTCCAAAGTATCTTTATTGAAATATGGAAAAATGGCGGATTAGGCAATCGTAAATATGGTATTTGAAAAATTGACGGCTTTTCTCCCTTCAATAAGTTCTTCCAAAGTATATTTAGATATTGAATGATTTATTTAGAGTCGATCACAGGATAAGGTTACCCTATTTATCCGAGCCAGAGGCTCATGTTTTAAGCGCTCTGCTATATTCAATTTATCACTCTTAGGTGAACGGAAAATCCAACTGATAGGGATTCCGAGGGCCTATGATTTAAGGGTCATTTTCGGAGAAGACCCGAACGTCTTACCATTTATTGGTGTTGTTGTAATTATTTTAAAGTGCCACCATACGATCAAATTTTTACCTATCGATATTTTTACGTATTTATAAAGCAGAGCTGCTAAATATTACTCGGTCGAAACCGTTTTGCGATTAGACGATGGCAAGTATTATTTTTCTGACTCCGAATCTGGAGTTGTTATGTCCGCCATTAATCGTTCATGTTCCTGACCAGCGTAACGAAGTGCACGTCAAATTCTCAACGCGAAGACTCCACATCGCTGATTCTTCAAGTAAATCAAAGTCGTTTATTCAAATTCTTCATCTGAAAGGCTGAACATTTCATCTACTTCTCGAAGAAAACAAGAAAACAAGTAACCTCGACTGAAATTCAGGCGTAGCATTGAGAATCTGACGTCATAAACAATATTACCTTTTGAAATTGCGGGCCTTGGAACACGTTTTTAGTAATGGTGGCCCAAATAATAGTGATTTCAGAGCTCAAAATACTTACTTCAAAATACCATTTTTTAGTTGTTTTTTTACATCGATGATCACTTTCGACCCTGAAATACTATTCTATGCTAAAGAAAATGTAATGAAAATGACGGGGATGAATTTTCATCGTAGTAGCACTTTAAGACCCTGAGTGGTGGTTCACTAATCCAGGATTTGAATCCGAGCCTCCCAGCTCATAGACTTGTGTGGTAATTCCACTATAGACCACAACAGCTGTAGAACTGTAAAACTGTAGAACTGTATTTTAGTAAAGGAACATGCTCCTCTCATGTAACTATTGGTGGATTGCACGGTATTTGACTAAGTTTTATCTTCGTCATCTATATTACATTTTATAAAATAACCGGAAGTAAATGAGCGACTACACGCTATCTGATTGGTTACTGAGCTCAAAAACCGTGCATTATAACTCAATAAAGCATAAGCTGACGTGATTCCTCGCGTAGATTTTGTCGTTTTTTACGGATTTTAAGTAGTTTAAATCACAAAAGAAAGTCAAAGAATACCTGGATACAAAGCTAATCAAGGTACTAACACAACAGAATGTTTTAACTGCAACGTTGAGTGCATTTTCATCGCTAAAATCGCCAACGTGTTTTCATCAAAGGCTTCCTAGCAACGTGCGTTGCTATGTGCTAGCAACGTCTCTTATAACAGGTAAATCTACATTTTTCATGGCTTTATTGTTAAGAGGAGATTTTTTGCAACATCGCGTAATTTTCGTTGATAGCGCTCAAAACTTGGTAACCAGGCAATTTCGAGGATAATATTAATTTTTTTAAAAACGGTATCAGCAGCGGTAAAAAGCGGTAAAATCCTGAACAGATTAAAAAGTGTTATTTACTTTGAGACTACATGTAACATTTGTGTTTTGAAAGGTGAGTAAAGAGGAGTTATTATACCTGTTTTATGAAACTAGTTCGTAATCCTGTTGTCCCTAGCCGGCCCAGCTTGCAATTTAAAGGGCAGGCACGTAGTTAAAACATCCATTTAGTAAACGCGTGAATGTTTGTTGACAAAGCGTCCTGACTTAGATATAGCCACTGACACTGAACACAACATTCGTATATATATATACGTTTGATAAATGTCATAATATAAATAAAAACGAAATAAGGTTTGTTGTTTATCTTGCGGAGACACCCGAGCTCCGGTACTGTTGAATGGCGCGAAAAAGCAAGTTGTAGTTTCGAACAAGGAATGATGATAGTTCAGTGGTTTAAAAACGTCGCTTTAAACAAGAAAACTCTAGAGATACAGAAGGAAAGAAACTAGCTAACTTGTCCACGATTTAATAGTCTGAATATAAGATAAAATTTACAATGAAGAAACCCTTATTTTTCTTTATCGCATGTATATTCAAGCTGACAACGTATAACCACAGTGGTATAACACGGAAAATACATGTACAAGTAATAATGAATCTTATCAAAACATTTTATTTACGCTTTGGCCCTTGTAATTGTTTATTTAAACAAGTTCATAATAATTCAACAAGCACGAATTAAATAGGGAAATACTTTTTTATCTATGTGAAGCCCTGGCAGAAATGAGTAAACAGCTACTTACTTTGTCCTCAGAGGTAAATTATATTTTCGTTTTTTTGCCGTTTCAATAACAATAATAATAATAATCCTTTCATTGACCTTTAAAATGACCAGTTTCGTATTTTCATATACTTGTGTTCACTCGTAGCGACAGAGTTATAAATCATTATACGGACCAAACAAGCCTTCGCCCAAAAAGATCCAGGCCGTGAAACTTTTTTTGAAAGGAAACGGGGAATTTGATTCAATGGCAAAAGTTCTTGGTGTAGCGGTTTCGACTGCAGAAGTATATACCATTGACGGATACTGCTCTGGAGCCCCCGGCACTGTCTTTTGCAAAATTGTCCGATAAAATGAAGCTTTCACCTGCTGATGTAGAAGAAGTGTCTGATAGAATCAAGAGACATGGCACATCCCTACGAAATATACACGACAAAATTGGAAACCTTTTCACTTACAACCAGATCAGATTTGTTTTGGCTGCAATGATACGAGGAGAAATGTTTTAAAAGTACAGACATAGACAAAGTTTATGAATAGAAGGAAAAAATCCTCAGAACGATGTCGACGTCGTTGCTTGAACGTTATTAAGAAATATAAAGGGATATGGATAATTGATAGCTACAGTAAGTCCGTTTTTTGTAAAAGTACTACAGCACATAAAGTGTCAGTGGCCATGTCAAATGTATTTTGCTAATGTTTAAATCTAAAAACATCTAATCGTTCAGTTTATAAAGTATTTTAAAAACTCACGATCAAATAAATACAAATGGCTATGATGAAATCAAGCTTTATTTGGCGTTTTAAGACCCAGTTTAATATAATAACGAGCTAAGAAGTTAAAATTAAGCAAGTGTAACGTACCTCGTCTTCTGTTCACTTAACATGAATATTCCAAATCATTCGACTACAGTTTTAAATCAGAGCACAGCAGTGAAAACACATGCATCCAGAAATATTTGAACAATGGAAAAATCCTTGTTCACGTGATACATGATAACGAGTCTGAGCATATTATATCTACGGAACTTTTAGCCTAAATTGGACGTGGGTCAGGTGGGAGGGGTACGTTAAGCCTGGAACCAAATCTGTTCTCTTTGTCAGATTTGTTCTCTTTCATTATAGTAAAATACTTCGGATAAATGGATTTCACATTTTTTAGTTTAGGCAGAAGGAGAAATATGAGTAAAAGAGAAGCCGGGAGCGCATTAGTCGAAAAATGTTATTTTTGTAACACCACCCCTCCAGTTGGAAACCGAAGAAGAACCGTGACGCTGAGTAATTACAAGCAACTGGGCGTTCAAGATAATAATTTTTTGGCCGGAAAAAATTGTGTAGTTTGTCAAACGTGCTGGATATCCAAGACCGTTAGAACATGCAGAAATAAGTGTGCTGTATCCAGTTGCACAACAAGCCGACGACATCTGACTAGGCTCTACTTTCCGCCAGTCGACTCCCTTAACGAAGATATAAGGCGTCGTCTATTGGCAAACCTAGACATTCACGAAAACGACAAAATTTGCCAAAAATGTTATCACAAGATTTTCGCACACAGAAAAAAAATGCTGGAAGAGTCCGAATACAATCAACTCAGCGCTTGCGATCAAATTAGGGAAACACAAGGAAACGTCATTGCAAATCAACAAAAAGTTACTTCGTCTTCGGAAACACAGAAGAAATCAGGACGGCCGCGCGTAAGTTACTGCAGCGCAAGCAAAGCAAGTAAGAGAAGAATGAGAGCATCAGCAACGACTGTCGTGAACGAAACGGTTGAAAAATGCAACGCAATATCCCAAGGTGATGGATGGGAATTGCTTGACGATGTCATTAAAAAGACACCTCTCAAAAATCTTCAAAGGCAAAGCAAAGAGTCTCCTAAGTTAACAAAAATGGTCGATGACTTGACCCAGTGCTACAGCAAAGAAAACCATGGGTCCTCTGGCCGAATCAGACTGTTAAGCACCGCGGCAAACCATTTCAGAAACAAAGAATTAAAAAATGCCTTTCCGTGCTCCGACTACGAAATAACTGAAGCACGCCGGCACGCAAAATTTATAGGAGCTGGTGTGACACCTCCTAAACCTACACGTGTTACACGATACAAGATACCTGTTGAAGATCTCGCATTCGTGGTCAACTTTCTTCATCATCCCGATAACGTTACACGATCTTCGCACAGGATGGCTTATTGCGAAGGAAAAAAGTCGTCGTGGTTGTCCGATTTATTTGAAGAGAAAAAACAACCGGTTATGTGGCTTAAGGATAGCAAGAACCATCTATACGCCAAGTACAAGGCAGAATGCTCAAAAACTGGTAGACGACCTATATCTGAAACAAAGTTTCGTCAAGGACTCAATGCAGGAAATTTCAGAGAGATGGTGCAAATGGTTGGCCTATGCAATATATGTGACGAAATTGGAGCACAAAATTGGGAAAATCTGGACGACATAATCAACGAACTCAACAATGAAGTATCTGATAAGTCGCTCAACGAAATACCAGATGATTCACAACTGGAAAACGATGAAGAAATTGAGTTCGTGAACGACATAGACAAGACGAAAGTAATCATGGTTGATATCACAGATCAAGAAACTGAATATCAGCAATGGAATCCGTTACCTAGAAACTCCCCAGTTTTAATGATCCCTGTCAGAGTTTCTCCTAATCTTCCTGTTAACACGCGTAGCAAAGATAGTTCTATGACCGACTTCGCAACAAGAGCTAAAGTGTTAAAGGGGCATCTCCTTTCCAAATTCCTCGACGAATTAGAAATGCAATCACATTGTCCCTTTCATTGCATGTCTTGGCTTCTGGAGGAAAATGCAACGTGTGCAAATAAGAAAGTTTGTGAAATTTGTGTGGAAAGGTTCAACTTATTCGACGACTTACGTGCAACAATCTCTAACAGCAAACTCCCCGACAGTCGGAAGATTTACTTTCGAAATAAGATTTCCGAAGTCCAAGAGAAGTTACGATCTTATATCGGCCACCTAGTCCGCGGGAAGTACCAAAGGTTTCGATTCTTGTGCGAAATTGAGGAGCTCAAACCTGGTAAGACAATCGCTGTTTGCGACTACATGATGAAACTCTTACTTCAGAAATTTAGAGAACCTCAGCGAGACTGGTATGCCAAGAAAGGTGTATCGTTACACGGAAGTATGTTTTTCTATAAGTCTTCCGACTCCTCAGAAATCGAAGTTGAAATTCACGACGTGTTTTCTAACGGGGATTGTGCTCAGAATTGGTTTTTTACAGCAAGTGCGTTTGAATTAAGCTACACTCAAAAATTTCTCATCGAAACATGAAGATATAACATCTCTGGTGATATGGTCTGACAATGGTCCTCGTTATCACAATACATCAATTATTCTGTGGCTGATGCGCTTTTCAGAATTGTGCCCCATTAAAATCGAAAGATACTCTTTTTTTGAAGCCCAAAAGGGAAAGACTTCGTTGGACTCGCATTTTGCCACGTTCAAGTTTGCTCTGAAAGGTTGGATGAAAAAGGGAAATAACATATTAGAAAGCGAAGATATCGTAAATGGAACAAAAGACCATCTCAAAGGCACTCATGTCTACGAAATACACATCGACAGATCGAAAGAGCCGGCAAGTGCGAAAACATGGAACGGAATAACATTGTTTGGTGACTTCACTTTTGTTTACGATAACTTACAATGCAACGCAATCGAGGCAAGAGAGCAAACGAGTAAATGTGAACCCAACCGTTTTACCAAGGAAAAGCTCGTCAAACTTTGGCCCTCATACTTAACATCGGATACTATCTCAACTGGAGTAATCTCTGACTTCGATGGTAACGAGCACGATAACGTACAACCACGTTTCGTTAAAAAGCCGAAGGGGGAAAAAATTAAAATATCTACAGACACGGCCACCAGTCAACCAGAGGGGAATACGGATGTCAACGTATGCGCAAATTGTGGAAAGGCATTTTTGAGAATAGGTTGTTTGCAAAAACACGTCGATTTGTGTATTAATAAAGCGAAGGAACGGACGAAATCAACGGTTACCAAAACAGTAGCAGAACTACGAGAATCACTACCGGTCAATGAAGCATTAGGAATTGCTGCAAAAGTGAGAAAACTTGAGGCACCGGCAACTAATATATTGACGAACACTAACACAATTGCGCAAAGCCTTTTCTGTACAATGCTAGAAGGAAGTGCTCGAAAGAAATGTTCAAAAAAATCAAACAGGTTCACTACGCAACAAAAAGAAATTATGGATTTATGTTTTGATGAAGGGGAATGTGACAAGAAGAAAAGATGTACTGTTTCAAAGTGTAGAAAACTATTGGAGAGAAAACTGGGAAAAAAGATGGTTTTAAGCAAAACTCAAATAGCATGTTACTGGAGTGCATACAAAAAAAGAAAAATGAAGCTGCAAAAAAGAGGACTATGAAACATCACGGTATAATATAATCAAGGGATAAAGAGACATTTTTTCAAAGTTTAAAAAAAGTATTTCGTTTGCACAGTCCATAACTGTTGAATGATAATATAAATATAATCACCGTTATAATATTGTAATATAAACCAGCATTGTCTTAGTAGCGTCACGAGTGTAATGATATAAGTTGAGTCAGTTGTATACAAGTTGTATTTTAATACATTTGAAAATGGGGCGGAATAACCTACCAATTGTTGAATAAAGAAAGAATAGCCAAGATATCTAAACATTCAGTATAACTCTCTTCCTATAATATATAATTTTTTTTAGTTCAAATACTATTTTCTACTTTAGGACAAACTGCATTGAGGCACCTTAAATCAATGCCAATCCTTTGCATGAATAAGACCTGAGAACAACTAATAAGAACTGTTTCTTTCTTGCAACCAATACAACATTTTGATGCTTAAAAATGCAAATTTGAATACTAAAATATTTCCATTGATATAGATGATTCCAAGATAATAGGGATTCCAAATGAAATGTACCTGTAAACAATAAGCATAAAAGATTATTTTACATACACTAAATGGTCTGGCAAAACGTTACAAAACAACAAAAGCCCCTCAAGATTACTAACAAGTATACACTGTGAACAGGATTGTAGATAGACCAATTTTAGTGGTGGGCTCATGGCAATGTGCCGACGGCCCGACGCGGAAGCGATCGCAACAGGGCGGACTGGTAATATAATAATAAAGTGCGGTCAAGCACATATAGCTGAATGAATACGACAAGCCGCTGTGAAACAAACAATTGGCACTAGTCCCAGGCCTCTAACTCAGCGGTTTTCTAAGAATTCATGTTAATTTCAAAGAACACCACAAAAAGAGTACTACGCATCTATTTTTGAACTAATCGTGGAGTTTACATGAAAATTGTGATTAAATATGCGTTACAAATCACACAAAATACTTTATTTTCGAATGAAAAGCACTAAAATATTGACATATTTACTATTTGCGTTAGTGAATTCTGTGCTCGGCAGCAGGGCTGAGATTGACCAAGAGTGGTGGGCGCAAATCGTGACTGGTGGGCGGGCCCCTGACTGTGAATGTATAACCCTGACTGTGAATATGTTTCAATCAAGTTGTTTCTTTTTAAATCCAAAATTGGCTGATAACTATATAAATATCTCCTATTTACATCTCAAAGTCTGAAAGATATTCTAATCTTAGTATTTTGTGAAAATATGTGCCTGCAAGCAGTGAATAATGTTATTTAGTTTCATATTAATAATTATGAAAAACACAAATAATGAACTACTGTAATAAGACAAATGTATACACAGTGAATAAACTTCAACCAAGCAAGTCAGGTTCATTTTCAAAAATGTGAAAAAATCATCTTGGACCGCCCACCCAAATTTCATTATAATCACAATTTCATTAAACTAGAATAACCAAAGTTTGTTATGGGTTATGATTTAGTTTGATCGGAGACATTTTTACACATATTTTTTGTGATTGAACTTCAGTCTCAACCTTACTTATGGCCTCCATATAAAATCATATATGGCTGACATTAAAAACATCCTATTTGTACCTCCAAAACCATCTCATTTTTAACTCAGGGTTTTACTCCAATAAAACATCTGAAAATATAGCAGTTAACAAAAAATTATGATATTCACTATCATTTAAAAAGAACACACGCAAACATAGACCTATAAGCCAATGTACTATTGTATATTCAGTAAATAAACTTCAATCAAGCAATTCAGGTTCATTTTCACAAATGTGAAAAATCATCTGGGACCGTCCACCCAAATTTCATTATAATCACAATTTTATTAAACTAGAATAACCAAAGTTTGTTATGAGTTATGATTTAGTTTGATCGGAGACATTTTTACACATATTTTTTGTGATTGAACTTCAGGTCTAGGATTCTTTAAAAATAGTTATGACCTCATTTATGACCAAAGGCAAAGATGACACTAAATCATCTTGTGTGCAGACTTTTTTTAGTTAATTGGGGTTTTCTCCAAGAAATATATATACATCTGAAAACATAAGACCCATAAAGATATGACATTTGGTTTCATATCGAAAAGCAAAACGAAAATAAACTTATAATCAATTTTACAGTGCAAATGAGTTATCGACATATAATAATATAGCCACTCAAGCACCTTTGAAATATGAAAAAATCACCTTGGACAGTCCACCGAAATTTCGTTAAGAACACGATTTTTAACAACTATAATAACCAAAATATGACATAAGATATATTCAGTTTGATCGGATGCGTCTTGATTAGTAATTTTGACAAATAAATTTTAGTCAAGTCGAAACATAAACGTCAAGAACGTGCATGGCACACTATGTCTGACTTTAATGAGCAATGTTTCTGAATCCATAAAACCGATATCTAATGCTTACTTACTCTCAATTATTGTGACAAAACTATGATCTTACTGTTAAACATTTTCTGCTTATCTGTATGTCAATCAAATAGCAAAAATATGGCCATACCTGCACTTGCGGCCTTGATACTTGTGATCTTTGTCAACGACTCAACGTTCATCAGCAGACTTGGAACAGTAAGATTAGGATAAACACTGTTTGAGACGACCTCTTCTTTTCGTAGATACAATACTGGATTTCCTTTACATTTCCGATATTATTTACAGTTTCAAAGTAATTATTGATGTATTTAAAGACGTGAAACAGTGTCAGAGTTGACACTCGCTACCGCCTTGTTTTCTATGAGGTGACGTTTCGATTTTCGCCACTCTGATTGGTTTTGAGCGCGACTTACGCGATTCTGTAAAAAATCTCCTCTTAATAATAATGGTGTTCTTTTATAAAAAATAAAAAATTTGTATTTTACTCGACTCGAGAAGACTTTACTTGACTCGAGAAGCTAGTAAAACACTCGGCTATCGCCTCGTGTTTTACACGCATCTCTCGTGCCATTATAACTCGATAATCACACGCGACACGTTTTTTATTTCTTAAATAATGTAACTGAATTCTCACAGGATTTGTTTTTAACTTTTTTCTTGTTTCGTGTTTCGTTTAGAAAATGGTGATACAACAAATAGCTATAGATTAAACTCATGTTTACAGTTTGGTATTATTATATTTCGTGCCATTTTAATAACTCGAAATTATCGACTGTTTTTTTTATGAAATGCCAGGTATAGACGAAAACATTTTGTACAGCGCACCACCGAACGGACCAATGAGTTTCATTATCTTTCTAGAGGCTGAGTAGCTTAAAGTGCCACTAAACCCTGATTTGGAAGAACTAGTTAAAATGATAAAGTAACTTCTTTTGAAGATTTTCGTTTCTTCGCTTTCTTTTTGAGATATATCAGTTTGGGTGATATGAAAAATGTCACACGAACACGTACTTTAAGATAAATTAAGAGAAAAGTTGGATTAATTTATTTACGTTTATTCCCACATGGTCGTGGCGAGATGGTACACTCGCAGTTGAGGTGACAGTGAGGTACTAGGTCTGAGTCGTCTTCTGGACGATATTTTTTAGTATCCGCGAGAGGTTGAACTAAATGAGAGATTGTTACGATCGGACATGTATGGTGAAATACATCATGGAACTGCTAACCCCCAAATAACTTAGATCCTAACCCTTGGTTCTAATACTTCCCACATTTACCAACAATGTTTGTTTGTGTTTTCCTCTTGAATTATTAATGAGTTTGAGAATATATTATATTATGTTGCGTTGCATTGTAGATAAAATTTAAGTTTAATACATTTGCAAATCCGGAGCAAGTAACATTGATTGAAATGTTATTATAAACTTATAGATTATTAAACGTATGGATTATTTGCACATGACGTTGGCTATGTTGATTGAACGTTAGCAAAATAATCTCATTAACTTCTTTTGTTCCTGACACCAGCATGGCTGCCAAACCTTTGTGTTCTGATTCTCAAAGGATTGATTGCGAATCATCAATTCTTCCCATTGTAGGGTTCCATTGTGCTGACATATACAGAAAAGGTTCAATAGCAAACGGTGTCTACACAATTGACCCAGATGGTCTTGGAGCCTTCAAAGTTAGATGTGATATGACAACAAATGGAGGTGGTTGGACTGTCTTTCAAAGACGAATAGATGGAAGTGTTGACTTTTATCGCGGATGGAACGAGTATAAGAAAAGTTTTGGTGACTTAAATGGCGAGTTCTGGCTTGGTCTGGATAAGATCAACCGGTTGTCAAAAAGTGGTCAAAACGTTTTGAGAGTTGATCTCGTGGATTTTCAAAATCTGGCACATTATGCTGTTTATTCAACGTTTACCGTAGCGAATGAAGCAGAATTTTACAAATTGACAGTTGAAGGATATTCAGGTGAGTTGGCACATGTATACGTTATATTAATTCTGTCTTGCAAAGGGGCGTAAAGGAGTGTTGTGAAACATGCAGATTCTGATGTTGAATGCCCCACTCGTGTTCTTAAAGTGTATCTCCAATGAACAAAGCGCCCTTCTGTTGATCAAATGACCATAGAGTCATTACCTGACGCAGCACAAACGCAAGCATAGCAAGAGTTCTTATTTCACAGTAAAAATAGGCTCGACGCAAGCGCAAGCATAAGAGTCATTATTTCACAGTGAAAATAGGCTCGATACAAGCACAAGAATGAACTTACACTAGTTTTCAGGCTTTTCCTTGTTCTTGCACTTATGCTTGGGCTTGCGTTGTGATCGTGAAAACCGAGCACAACGCAAGCACAACGGAGTTTTGGGTATCTAATTATGCGTGGCCAATCTAAATACTCGTTAAAGTTCCTCGTGTAATCGCCCGCTGTCATGCGAATAGAAGATGGCAGAATCTGCGGAAAGATTGACGACTGGTGACGCAACGCAAGATAACACGACATGCGGTTCGTTTTCACTTGACACATAGCTCCTGTACTTGCGCTTATGCTCGCGCTTGTGTCGCTCGTGAAAACAAGGCTTAAGTAAGTTCCTCCAAAATAATCGAGGTCGCGAAGCGAGGGTGATAATCTCGCCGCGGCAGGGTTCCATTTCTCACGAAACATTTGTATATATATATACTTACTTACTTAGGACGGGTACTAACGCGAGCCGAAATGATAAATTCCCAGCAGATATTTTTATCCATCATGATACTAGACAATTCATCCCTCCTATCTATACCAGTGTCTGCTTTGATGTTATCAAGGAATGTGATGTTCCGTCTCCCTCTCTTTGCTGTACCTCTTTTTGGTTCCCAGAGCACCACCTTCGACGCTTCTTCCTCCGGATGTCGCACACAATGTCTTGCTAGACGCAATCTCCTTTCTGTGATCTTCTCACTGACCTTTGGAAGATTCCGATATAGTATTTCGTTTGTAAGGTGTTGTTTCCACGATATGTTCAGAACTTCAGGGCCATTCTTAGCATCCTTGTATAACAACCATCTGTACGCTTTTCCATCTGTTTTGTCAGCGTCCAAGTTTCACTTCCGTATAGGAACACAGACTCAACAGTAGCTACAAATAGTCTGATCTTAGTGTGTCGTGGTAATCTGGATGTCCATACTGTATTTTCTTTAACTTGTAGCATGATATAAATATGCTTGAGCCTTGAGCCTTGAGCCTTTCTTATGTTGTAATCCTTCTCTGAGCTACTAGTACATGCAGACACCAAGGTATTTAAACTCATCAACATTTTCTAATGATTTTCAGCTTGTAGTTTTCAGTTGGACTTCTCCTGACTGATTAAATGACATGACTTTTGTTTTCTTTACGTTCATGTGGAGACCTACTTTGGCAACTGACGTTTCGAGTCTTGTTAGAAGCTCCTGTGCTTGTTGAATTTCATTGGAGAGCAGAGCCATATAATCAGCGAAGTCTAAGTCAGCGATAGAGACTGGAACTCTTCGACTTTTCCTCTTTTCGATTGTAAAACCCAGATCTTCTTCATCTTCTCCTATTGCTTGTCTCATTGCATAGTCAAGTGTGATGGCGAATAAGTATGGTGCTAAGGTGTCTCCATGCATCACACCTGCTTGAATCTCGAAGAGCTCTCTCTCTCCGTCTGGTGATAGCACCCTAGCTCTGATGTTTTCGTATGTCTTCCCAATGGCAGCAACAAGTTCCTTAGGTATACCATAGGTACGTAAGATCTTAAGCATTTTGCCTCTATGGATACTGTCAAACGCCTTGCTGAAATCCACAAACGTTATGATTGCACGAAGGCTTCTTGCTTTTTCACCTTCTATTATTCGTCGTAGCGCCAGGATTTGTGCGGTTGTAGTTCTCCCAGGCCTGAATCCATTTTGGTTTGGTCGTAGATATGGGTGAAGTGTTGGTTGTATATACGATTGAGCAACATTTTGTTGACTACCTTTGCTATCAGCGAGTTGAGCATGATGCCACGGTAGTTTCCTCCAACACTTAGATCTCCAGATTTGGCAATGGGTATCAAGTTACCCTCACACCATTGATCCGGTTTTTCAAGATTCAGGAGAAATTTGTTAGTAAATCCTAAGACGATTTCATCTATAATTATATCACATATTTTTAGCAATTCTTGAGGTATTTCATCGGGGCCTGCAGCTTTACCTTCTTTGAGTGTTTTTTTTGTCGATTTATAATTCTTCCATGTCAAATGGGCCAGTTCTGTAATTCAGATCTCTAAGAACCGGCAGAATATCTTCATCTTCGTCCTCTATTTCTGGTTCCTTTCCAAGTAGCTGGCTAAAATGTAGATACCAGTTATTTACTCAGTCTTCCTTGCTTTTCCCTTTCAGAATGCCCGATCTTGTTGTTTTCCTCCCACTGATTTCGTTAACGAGTTTCCAGCTTTCGCTATGACTGCATCTGGCATCTGCCTTCTCTATCTTATCAATCATCTCATTTAGGTCTTCTTCATCAATAATGTCATAGGTCGTTTGCAGTGATGCTTTTGCAACCTGCAATTGGATTCTATCTTTCTCTGACATACTTGTTGAATACACCTCAAAAGCATCTTGAACTTTCTTACGATCATTTACAATTCTTGGATCTTTCGAGTTGTTTTTCTTTGCACATTTTTTCTTCTTTTTAGGTAGAATCTTTTCAGCAGCCTCTTTATTTGCTATTATCAAGTGTTGAATTAGTTCAGTTATTGTTTCTGAGTTATCCTGGAGCTCTATGTATTTATTCTTAACAGTGACTGTATAAAGTTGTTGTAGGTGTGCGTCCCCTCTAAGTTCCGACCAATCATATATGGTCTTCTTTTTGGGTGTCTTGCTGGTGCGTAGACTAAGGTTGATTCTGGCGGATAGTATGCGATGGTCTGAACCCAAGCTGGAGAAACTGTTATAGGCTTCTATGTTTCTAATAGAATTTTTCCACTTCTTGTTGATAAGGATGAAGTCAACTTGTGATTTTAAGTCATCCGTGTCTGAGATATAAGTCCAGAGTTTACCTTGCTTCTTCTGAAACCTAGTGTTCGTTATCATAAAATAATTCTCTACGGCGAAATCTATCAGCAATTCACCATTTTTATTAGTATCCTTGTAGAAGGTGTAGAGTGCATCATCTGGGCCTAAATGTGCATTGCAGTCACCGACAATTAGAATCATGTGGTGTTTTGGAATTGTTTGAACTGCATTCGTCAAATTATTATAGTGCTCCTCAGAATCTTCGTCCCCTTCACATGGTGCATAATGGATGATCACTGTAGTTTCTGGATTTCCACCAAAGTTTGCAATCAGTATTCTGCTATTGAATGAAATCACATCTGCCATCGCATCTGTTGCAACCTTGTTGAGCAGAAGTCCAACTCCACCACATGCAACATTACTGTCATTCCTCCATGCAGATGTTGTGATCATAGTGGATTTTCCATATGGTTTATATTCAATTGTATCGTCATCATCATTGTGTACAATCTTGTGGTAAACTATGCTTCTTAGGTCGTGCCAAGCAGCTCACCTTTTGCCCTTGTCTAACCTTGCTATCAGCTGGATCTCTCCCATAAGGGTTTAAAGGCACAGCGTCATCAATCTTGTTAGATGTGCTCCCACAAATTGCATCGTTGACAGGGGATGATTCATTAGTAGGGGCTTTAACCGTAGTGCTTCGAGTTTTCATCATCATCATTACGGCTTTTCAGTTGCTATTACTGACAGGGGTCGCGTACTCCTCCTGTAGGGTGCAGTACTTTAACTAACTAAGAGTGGTATCCCCTCGCCGGTCATGAAGGTCATTCATTCACCAAGCGGAAAGCTGTGTTGAACCGAAATATCAGTCTATCGAGTTTCGCTCCATCCACAAACCTCCTACCTGCATACCTCCTACCTCTTTATTCCATCTATATAACCAGGACGACTCGGTCACGTATATACGTTGAAATCTATTTGCCTAAACTGTAATTCGGCACGTCGCCTCGAGAAATCCCTCACATGTTGTTGTTTATTTTTGCTAGACTTTTCTTTTCACCTTATTTAATGTGCTTATTTATGAAAATATAACCTCTATTATTTTTTTATTTTTTTTCCATTTTACACGGGGCCGCAGTAATTGGCGTAAGCTGTTGTGGTATCCCTGCCATACTTCATTCACCAATGCCAATGGCGAATCGTAATATATAAATTAAATAGAAACGTGGCTTATCAGCCAATCATAACACGTTTTTCAAAATGTTATTTTATAATAATCGTCTAGCTGAGTAAACAGGTCGAAAGCCTTTAGCAGTAAATCATTGACTTGTATTTCCTCAAAAATTCTAAAATGCATTGATCAGTGCAAACGTTTGCCTTGAAACATGTACAGGTGAAGCTGGTGATTCGTTTGGTTATCACAATGGTATGATGTTCACCACGAACGATCTAGACAAAGATAAAAAATCGGGTGCAAACTGTGCTTCTACATGGAAAAGTGCATGGTGGTACAAAAAGTGCTACGAGTGCCATCTCAATGGCCAGTACTTTCCCAACACGACTTTCCAAGGAATCCTGTGGAAAGCATGGAACGCAGCTCAAGGTTTGAAGAAAACTGAGATGAAAATGCGACCCCCCGAGTTTTAGGAATCATTGCTGCTTAGAGTTCAAGATCCTATCGTTCTTGTAGGTGATTTAGAAGAATCGTCAAACACTAGTGTACATTGCCATATTAACATAAATCTAAAATATTGTAGGTGAAGGCTAAAAGGGATGACTCAAAAAGACCTCATTTTCAAGGACTATAGTCTAACCCTAATCCCAATGATAATCCTAACCCTAGCCTTGATCCTAACATTAAACCTAACCCTAACCATAGCTAATCCTAACCTAACCAAAAATAAAGACGAAACAAAAACAGAAATGTCCTTTTGAGTCATTCCTTTTAGCCTAAACCAACATTATGATAGCATACTCATGTTTGTGAAGTTTAATGTTGTATTTTTAGTTTTATTATATGACTATGGCGTAATTTTACCTAATACGGCTTCGGGGCTATTTATATGAGATGCGGGACGGGACATTTGCCCGGACGGGACCTACATCCCGCTTATATTTTCCCTTCATTTAACTCTTTCCTGTCGGGCTGAAAAAACATCCAAAATTGAACCACTTCTTTGTATTAACCATAACTGTTGCGAAAGCTATACATTTTCTGAAAGCCCAATAAACCGGCTTTACTAATGCTTTTAAATTTTACTAATGCTTTTAAATCAAATTTGTCGTGTTTCATTCAATTTTTAATCTTGCGTTACCGTGTGCTGTGTTTTTCGATTCACGACTTCATCAGTCTTATACGACCGATTTTGACTGGACCAGACAGGAAAGATTTAACTCATCCCGTTTACGTGGAGAAAGTGTTTTCAGGAACGTTTTTTTGTCTCATTCCGCCTAAGGGGGGTCACGGTTTGCTCAAGCGGGATCTGGGCTATAGGTTAGACAATTTTCGCCACTGTAAATACTCAATCCCTCCTAACCGGGATCCCTGTTTGCTCAAGCGGGATCTGGACTATAGGCTGGACAATTTTTACCACTGTAAATGTTCCATCCCGCCTAACCAGGACACCTATAGTTACTCAAGCGGGATCTGGACTATAGGCTGGACAATTTTCACCACTGTAAATGTTACATCCCGCTTAACCGAGATCCATGTTTGCTCAAACGGGATCTGGGCTATAGGCTGGACAATTTTCACCACTGTAAATGTTCCATCCCGCTTAGCCGGGATCCCTGTTTGCTCAAGCGGGATCTGGGCTATAGGCTGGGCAATTTTCGCCATGTACATTCTCCATATCCCGCCTAACCGTGATGATATCCAAATATCGTTTTCATGCAGATATCTGTTTATTGGATCAGTGGCGCAGCCAGAAAATTTGTGATGTCCGGGCCGCAATTAAATTATGGAAGTGGCAGATCTAGGGCTGTTTGAGCAGGGCGGGCACATTAAACAATGATTGGATGAGGCTGAGCATGATATCAAGAATTATCCAGACCGAGGTCAATGTTATCTGCCAAACCTGAAGGCTGAGCCGGATAACATTGGCAGTGATCTGGATAATTTTTGTTATTATATAACTACTAGTAGGATATGAGCTATCTCGCAATTTGATTGGCTAATGTACTACTAGGCTATCACCTCGTATCCTAGCAGTAGAGAAAAAACAAGATGGCGGCATGTTTTTTAGGTCGAAAAAAGCTGAAATCGATGGGGTTTTATAAAGAAACCCCGAACTAACTAAGTGTTTGTATATCTAATAAAACAATTATACCATTCGCTCGCGTCGTATACTGAACTAATGAGGCTATGAGCTCATATACGACTCGAGCTCATGGTATAATTGTTAAATAACATGTGCAAGCCGAATCCAATAATTGTTTAATTATACAATTATAAATGTAGAAGCCTTTAGGGAGTTTATAAGGAGGTAAGCGATGTAAAGACAATTACGTCACCTACAGACAATGTTTGATATTTTGTCGGTGGCAAGACATCAACAATTGTCTGTAGGTTTTTCAGCCAATCACAATTGTACGAGTATTGTATAATAATATTATTTAACAAATTGTCAGGTAGTTGTGGTGTGAGAAGAATTTTTGCGAAAATAGGGCACCAAGCCATTTCTAAAATATGTAAGATTAGAACGGGAACATCTGTACACATGCATCAGTAAATAATAAGTTAATCAGACACATGAATAACTTCACATGAATAACTTTAGCCTTCTTCATACATAACATTTATCATAACATTCATCAGACATAACATTGATCACGGTAAACGGAGTTTGGGCAATGTCATCAATGGCCTCATTTTTACTTGTGTGTCTTACATGTGTTTCTTATTTTAAGGATTGAGCATGATAAACGCAATTAACTAATTATTCAATGATAGTGATTGATTCAGATAGTAGTTGCTTTTAGCTTTAAGAACCGACAGAGCAGCGGGAAGAAAAGGCAGGCCATGAAAATCAATCCAAAACTAGATAAGTTTTTTAATTTGGTCTTGCATTATTCAAAATTTATCACGGGTTATTCAAGTTGAATACCCCAGATAAATTTCGGGCAACGCCCATGTTCATATGCCTGAGTCTTGCTACGCCACTGTATTAGATACAAATGAGGGGTTGTGATAGGACAGCTACAGCTGTTAATATTACTATTTACAAGCTACCTGTAGGCGTGAAGATTCGAACGTGCCTGTCTACGACTTTATTACCGATTTTTGGACATGTCTCACGCGTTCATAACAATAGTTCTAAAATAACCGGAAGTAAATGAGCGAGTACACTCTATCTGATTGGTTACTGAACTCAACAACCGTGCATTATAACTCAATAAAGCATAAGCTGACGTGATTCCTCGCGTAGATTTTGTAAATTCTCCTTAATATGAACGTGCTCAAACTGTAAATTCTCCTTAATATGAACGTGATTTACTTATTTAAAACAATATTTTAACAGGAAAGGTTCCACTCACCGAAGTGATTTTTTGAACAATAAAGTAATAAATATAAAAATATAAAGATAAAAACAGAATATAAAAATAATTACTATAAACGTATAAAATTAAAATATTGAATGAGCTAGAAAATTCTTAAAAGTTCATATAAAATTATTAAAGAGTTCCAGTCAGTAATAGCTTGAAATATGAACTGCTGTTTACCCCAGTTTGTTCGCACACGTGGAAGATGAAAATCGTAAAGGTGGCGTGTATTATGGCTGTGAACTTCGGTGTTCTTAATAAGATTAAAGTCAAAATCAATGTAATTTTTCAAGCACTTATAGATGGCGATACAACGATGATGAGAACGGCGAAGCGATAGAGGCTTCCAATTCAATTTTTCAAGAACCTGTGAAGCCGACGAATACTTTGGTAGGTCCAGTAAAACACGGGCGGAGTTGTTTTATAACACTTGAAGATGATCAATCAATACGAAATTATTTTTATCGCCCCATACTAGATCAGCATAGTCAAATAAGGGTAGTATAAGACTATTGTAAAGTGTTAGACGGGCATGTAGCGGAAGTAAGTATTTAATGCGGCGTAAAACGCCCAGTATTTGGCGGACCTTTTTGCTTAATGCATCAATATGATCCGACCAGGTAAGATTCTCGTTAATTTTTGCGTCTAAGTATTTTAATGAGTCACTACGTTCCAGAACGTGATCAAACTGTAAATTCTGCTTAATATGAACGTGATCGAACTGTAAATTCTCCTTAACATGAACGTGATCAAACTGTAAATTATCCTTAATATGAACCTGATCAAACTGTAAATTCTCCTTAGAGCAAAGCCAATGTTCCGGCGCAAGGCCCAAGTCTGCCGACAAGATTGATACATATTACATATATATATATATATATATATATATATATATATATATATATATATATATAGGTAATATATAGGTATATAGGTAATATATATATATAGGTAATTAATTACCTATATATATATATAGGTAATATTTGGCATTTCACTCGATCAAACTACATGTTGAAAGGATTTATGGTGAAGGAAAATTTCGAGGTTTGAAACTGGTCCCGGTTTGGTCTTAAAATGTATGTATTCCAACACTCGAAATTTTCCTTCACCATAAATCCTTTCTATATATATATATATATATATATATATATATATATATATATATATATATATATATATATATATATATATATATATATATATATATATATATATATATATATATATATATATATATATATATATATATATATATATATATATATATATATATTGGTGAGGAAGGAAAGGTTTGATAGGAAGCAGGAGGAGGCGCGGTGAGCTGGCGCCGCGCTACGCAAAAATGTTGATTTATTAGTCAGAGTTTCTGTTTTGAATTGAATACTTAATTAGGTCCTTTTAGTGGAAGCTCTTGTGCCACAAATGTTTCATCTTTTGCTGGCAGGTTATGAAGAGGTGTCATCTTGAAGATGTGTCATATTTTCTTAACCAGTGAAAGCTAAAGGATTCTGATAATATTCATTGCGCATTTGTACTAGCGGCGCGCTACTCAAAAATGTTGATTTATTAGTCAGAGTTTCTGTTTTGATTTGAATATTTGATTGAGCCCTTTTAGAGGAAGCTCTTGTGCCAGAAATATGTTTCATCTTTTGCTGGCAGGTTATGAAGAGGTGTCATCTTGAAGATGTGTCATATTTTCTTGACCAGTGAAAGCTAATTGGATTCTGATAATATTCATTTCGCGTTTGTGCTAGCGGCTAACAAAATGTTGATTTATTAGTCACAGTTTCTGTTTTGAATTGAATACTAACTAAATTGAGCCCTTTTAGTGGAAGCTCTTGTGCCAGAAAGAGAAAGATGTGTCAACTTTTGCTGGCAGGTTATGAAGATGTTTCATCTTTTCTAAATCAGTAAAGGTTAAATATTCATAAGGCGTTTGTATTGTGGCGCTACGTGACGCCAATATGTTTGCCAGCTAAAAGCATTTTGTATATCCTGTTTTCATGATCAGCTGCAGTTTCCCGCGTTAATTTTTCCATTTCTGTCAATTTATATTAATCTTACCCGTCGATATAAGATATCACATAACAGAAATACAGTTTAAATAACAAAATAATTAACAGATTTCTAGCAGAACAACCTACTGAGATTTAACATTTAGTGCGAGATGAGGACAGGTGTAGGTGTAAGTTTGGACTTGCCGACATCCGGAGTTTCGTGCATTCAATACACAATTCCTGCTGCTTTTTTGACCGTGCCGATCCTCATGCCTGAAACTGCTGAAAGATAGGGAAATAGGTTTATTTATTTCTGAAGATTTTTACCTCCGCCAGAGGTTATGTTTTTACCTCTGTTTGTTTGTCTATTTGTCTTTCTGTTTGCAGAAGTGATGGTCATACGCCAAGGACCGATCCACTAAATTGTGGTTAAAATTGGGATGACAATTGGATGAAATATTGATAAAAATCTGTCTGTAAGCTTCTCGCTGTCGAAGAAATGAAAAAAAAAACGCTTGATTGCGCTCAGACAATTAATTACCTTATTACTTATAGTATGCATACTTTAATATTCACAAGCAAGCTGAATTCACAAAAACAACGAGCTTGTCAGTTTCATTGTTTATACAAAAGCCAAAAGGTGCACTCAACGGAACAAATGCAATTTTATTCATTCAAGAGAGACCAGTTTATAGACATGTAGGTCTGGGTTGGTCGCAGTCTCTGAGTGCCTTCCAGTTATATATTTTGTTATCAAATTTTATGTAAGTAAATTCAGATTTCCATTGTTTTCGGACGGCTAAAAATAGACATTTTGCCTGTATATGGTTCATCTCTTAGCCGTATGTAAAGGTAAAGCGAAAACCCACTATTTGAGAGAATGGAGTACACCGAGTACAGAGGGAGGGCCCCTAATTATTATATTGCTAAGTTTACATTGTATAGAATCGGTAGACCGTTATAAGATAGCTGAAATTATAAAATTATCAAACAGTATTTTCTGCTTCTCTTTGTTAGTGATTATTTATTTTGTCATTATTTTGTACATCTTTTACGTCCTTACGAAAATGTGCGTTGTCATTTCACATGTGAATTAAAACTGGAACATTTTCACTTGAAACATCCTTATATCCGATTCATCCGTAAAATGGCATGCGAGATTTTGGAAGGTGGCCCCCCAATTATTTATTTTTCCCCGGGCCCACTTTAATCTCTGTGCGGGTCTGCACCGAGCCCGCAGGGCGAGGGCTGAAGCTTTTAGACTGCTTAAAACCCAGCTTCCATAAATTAGTTTTGAAATGAATTCATGCTAACAAATAATGGGACATTGATTGAGTAGAAGTATTCATGTGAAGTTGTTGAGTTTGTAAAATCCAGTGAAGGCGATGAAGAATTATTTATAAATCAGTCAATGCCGTAGTAAAGATGTGGGAAGTGACACTGATGGTATTTTGAGACATTGGAATTGAATTAAATTTTACAAGATAAGATTATTCTAAGAGAATTATAAGAGAAGGATAATTGTAATGGCTAAGGGATATGGCAATATAAATTAACTTTGTCTCGTTTGAAAGACATTGTACAATTTTTCTGTATCTTTCTTGGTTTTTCAAATATTTCAGATAATTATGACAAAAGACAATCCGCCATCTTTTGTAATATTTGACCTAATTAACTGGGAAATTGGTGACGTCACAAGCAGAACTACTCCATAGGTGACCGAATTTCCGCGGAAGGCTTTTTAAAATGTTGTGGGCCAATTGAAAATGGAGATAGTGCAACATAATCGAGTTTCTGGCTCATAATGTCGTAAGGTTGGCAAGATAAAAATTTCACTTTACCCTACCTATGACGTCACATGCCTATCGAAAATAATTCCAAGATGGCGGACAGCAAGCTGTCATTCGTCAAATTATTTCGAAAACCAAAAACGATAAGGGAAAATTGTAAAAGGTCTTGTGATACCATTTCACGAGTTCTTTCAAATGAGACAATTTATATTGAGAGTTAAGAGTTAATTTATATTGCCATATCTCTTTAAAGGAAGCCATTTTGTTGTTTATGACATGGGATGCACTATGGAAGGAATAGTCTAAAAATGTTATTAAAAAACCATATATAGTTAATTAAAAAAGATTAATTATGTTGTAATATATTGTATGATCGATATAAATAATTAGTATTAGATTGATGCATTAAAGTGCCCATAACCTCAAATGTTTTATTGTCTTGTTTGGAAGAACTTTTAAAATGATAAAGTAACTTATTTTGAAGATTTTCACTTCTTTGCTTTTTTTTTGAGATATATCAGTTTGTTTGATATGCAAATGTCTGGAATTTCGTCACACATGCATAATGAGTTAACAGAGAATGTTATATATTTTTGCGTTCATGAAATAAAAACACTAAAGTGTGAATAACACGTGTGTGCGTTTCTCCCACAACACCAAACTTCTTGATTTTAAAGGATTTCGTTCTAGAATGAAAGAGATATACACATTTCTCCAATAAGTCATTATGCATGTTGACGAAATTCCAGACATTTGCATATCAAACAAACTGATATATCTCAAAAAGAAAGCGAAGAAGTGAAAATCTTCAAAAGAAGTTACTTTATCATTTTAAAAGTTCTTCCAAATAAGACAATAAACATTTTGAGGTTAGGGGCATGATGGAGAGCTACAACAATAGGGTCACAACACAACTGGGTTTTAATTATAATAAGATTACAGTGTACTTTCCTTAATGCTATAGTTGCCACTCAGGAAAATCTTCCGCAGAACCGGAACGGACAGGAAAGTTTCCTTTATGTTAAAGTCGTTAGTTCCAACCGAGAGCTCACAAGACAAAGAAAACTTCCCTGTCCGTTCCGGTCCTGCGGAAGATTTTCCTGAGTGGACTGACTAGCCTTTACCCGTATTTTACCGTGATTTTAACAAGGTTAAGATTATCTTACCGTCTTTTTACGTAACTAAAACGTTCTCATTTGCATCATGTTATGATTCAGAAAAGTTGGGTTTGGAGCAATATGTGTGTTGTGAGCTGCATGTGAAAGGTGTATATTCCGATATATTTAAGGGAAATTTCAATGAAGGAACTAAAGGAAAGGAAATATTAAGCAGTTCCATCTCGAATTGCTTCTGCAAGTGTTCCTTGTTTCGTGTTTGGTTGATTAAAACAATAAAACAATAGAATCAACTACAAAGAAACCAATCACAAAATCTGTTCGTTTTAGGTACGTATATTTACCAAAAAGGCATTTTTATGGTAAATACGTACGTAAAATTGGAATCCCTTGAGAGAAATTTCGGTTTGTTTGTCTGAGTTTTGATCTATTAGCATTTAAGACGTTGGCTATACAGTGTGTATAAAAAAAATGAACCCTTAGAAAACGGTCTTATACTCCTGGGAAATTAAAAACACGGTCTTAATACACCTGGGAAATTAAGATAACTTGTAAACGTATGAAGGAGCATAACTGCAAAGAAACGTTAATATATTTGACATGTTTCTTTGCAGTTGTGCTGCTAGGTGTATTAAGACCGTGTTTTTAATTTTACAGGAGTATAAGACTGTTTTCTAAGGGTTCAGTTTTTTTTTATACACACTGTACAGTGTGTTTTAATACACACTGCCAGCTCAAACGCAAATAGTTCTTTTCAACTCTCGGGCTGTGAGAACACTGAGAAGAGAATCTCGAAACTGAAGGAAAAGTGAAATCTATATCAAACAACTACGTGCCAACGGTAAAGGAAGAAATGCCAGTCAAACTGCCGCCTAAGGATTCGTTGAGGCTAAGGAATTCGCTTCGAGTGTACTTGTTAAGCGTGGTAAGTTAGCATTCTTCCTCTTAATAAGTTATTTAATTGAACTAGTTTAGCATCAGGTACGATTCTTCCTCTTAATAAGTTATTTAATTGAACTAGTTTAGCATCAGGTACGTACTTGTGTGGTTTATGTTATGGTTGTTGTCATAGAACGAGCAATATAAAGATTTCTAATTCGTTTATGTTTTAGATAACAAGAAATGTAAAACCTATGTGCTTTTATTGCGTTTTAGACGACCGAACGCTGCCACGCGTTCACAATAACGTGGCCACACGAGGCCACAATAAAGCTAACAAAAATTTCAAAATGGCTTCACAGCCAGCATTCCAAGTTGTAAAGAACCACAAGAATGGTGCAGATGGTCACTGAAATAGTGCGCGGTCTCCCTATACTGCATATGAGAAGCCTGTGCGACCACGGTATTCTCCATGCAAGCACACCGTGTCGGATGGTCGTGGTGAATGAAGCTGAATACGCCGTTGCTGTGCAAGAGGCGTTTGAGCAACTGGTGGCTTATTTTGTTGGTGTGAATTGGATTTTTTTTGGTGTGAATTGTTTTTTTGTTGGTGTGAATTGGGTTTTTGTTGGCGTGAATTGGGATTTTGTTGTCGTGAATTGGGATTTCGTTGGCGTGAATTGGGATTTCGTTGGCGTGAATTGGGATTTTGTGTGTGAATTGGGATTTGGGTGTGAATTAAGGAGGCGTTTGAGCAACTCGTGGCTGATGGTTTGGTGATGGCAATTCAGACCTCACCAAACTATTGTAACCGAAGAGCAACTGTTACCTGGGCCAGGCGATGTGACCATCACGACCATCGACATCGCGAAAATGATGAAGCTATGTGCATGGATACGCTTCATACAGAGTTGTTTACGCAAAGCCACCCAATTCAAGGAATTGTTTGATTCCAAATTATTATTTTCTAAAACTGTCAAACGGTTATACTATTACTAGCTGTATGCTCGGAAGTTCGAAGGGTTTCCGCGATCGGAATGGCACAAGGTCTACACGTGCTTTTGTCGAATACGATCCAAGTAAACCTCTGCAACCAATAGCAAGTATTGTGAATTCCTTCAACAACCAACAAGTTTACCAGTGTCTGTTCCCATTCCAAATGCCACATAAATCCCGCAAGTTGGTTGTTGCCAGCATATTTCATATAGTTCTACCACATGGGAGAATCGCGTCGATTATGAATGAAGGCCAATTTTCTGCATCCGATTATTGACGATGATACAGAGTTTATTGAAAATGTTGTTGCAGGGGGTGGATGGTTACGGCTGCGAAGCGTGGATCTCTATGTTGCTTGGTCAATACTAGTCCCCTCTACATCATCACCACCAACGACGTTCCAAACCACGGAATCGCAGCGATAGTACGAGAAAGAGCTCAAGTCATTATTTGTGTATATAATTATATTTGTTTGTGTAATTTTTTTATTTGTGTATTTTTTATTTGTGTATATAATTTTATTATTTGTATATATAATTTTATTATTTGTATATATAATTTTATTATTTGTATATATAATTTTATTTTTTGTATATATAATTTTATTATTTATGTATATAGTTTTGTTATTTGTGTGTATAGTTTTGTTATTTGTGTGTATAGTTTTGTTATTTGTGTATAACATTTTGTTATAATTTGTATGTATAATTTTATTGTTTGTATGCATAATTTTATTATTTGTATACATAATTTTATTTGTGTATATAATTTTATTATTTGTATATAATTTTGTGTGTGTAATTTTATTTGTGTGTATTTTTTATTTTAGTGCGTAACATTTAATCTTTATCTGAAACTATATTTTCCAGGAAAAGTTGTATTTTTAACAAAAATCCGTGACAAAGTATACCGATGTTTAGAGAAATGGTAAAACAAAAACAAGCAAAAATGATTTTGTAGCATCTTGTATAGCATTGTTTTCTCAGAATGCATTTTCTAGCAACCTCGCCATCTTCAAACTCTCAATATATTTTAATGAAATCTTCGCCATATGAATTTCGAATCTGATTGAAACTTGTTGCATTATCTGACATTATTAATATTACGAAAATTGAAAAACATGAAAAAAGCATGTCAGAAAATAGCTGAGCACTTTATCTTGAAAGTGTTACCATCAGAATATGCCTAAACATACAAGTTATAAGGCATGTTGTAAAACATGAACTGATAAAACATGGACTGATAAAACATGGACTGATAAAACATGGACTGATAAAACATGTAACGTGTAGCTGTGAATGTATAATGTCTACATTAACAAATAATTGCTAACCCCAAAACAACAAAGATCCTAACCCTCCATGTTTTACCAGTCCATGTTTTATCAGTCCATGTTTTATCAGTCCATGTTTTATCAGTCCATGTTTTATCAGTCCATGTTTTATCAGTCCAGTCCAGTACAGTCCATGTTTTACAACATGCCAAGTTATAAACTCTGCAACTTCCATGGCCCTATATCTCAAAATGCCTAAGTAATCTTGCTCGAAGTATATCTGAGTTTTGACATATCGGCGGCCATTTTGTCAGCTAATTGGCATAATTTATGCAAACCTTTCTTGTGGAAATATATTTTTTCATATGTTCTTTCAAATGGTTGCCAGCGTTAATTGTTACATTGTAGGGTATTAAAAATTGATTATGTGGGATCTAAGGGATCTTGCTACCTTAAGCGGCATGGAGCTGGAAAACATTGGAGAATTGAGCCCACGAAGTAATTTTAACTTTCACTATAAAATTGTTTTTTTACCTCGCACATTTACCGGAGACATTAACTTTATTGAATTCATTAGTGACTTTATTGAATTCATTAGTGACCGTATTGAATTCATTAGTGCACTCCATATAGAGTTCACTGCGCTAAGACAAAAGAAAACAAAATATATTTCCGTGGACTCTATATAGAGTTCACTAATCTGTCTAATCTTGATGAATTAAAAACACTATGGAATATAGAGCAGTGAAATACTCGACGTGGATTGGCTGAGTGGTTGCAGTCATTCTCTAAGTATTCATAGGGCTTTATGCTATATAAAGCCCGCGGTACATCAAAGAAAACCGACTCAATCATGAAATAAGTGCTCTTACCATCGATAAAATAAAATAATTTTACTATAAAGAGGACCAGAAGACATTTTTCAAATTACTGGGTAAAACGATTCATTGCCTAATCTACATATTTACTGCGACTTTGGTCCTTTAGTAATAACCGCCGTTGGCTCTAATATTATCCAGTGAGAGAAGCCTAATACGAGACATCAAATTAGGTTCAAGATTTTATGCATTTAATGTTAACAAATAAACTATATTTCGCGAGCGTCACAGTTTGATTTGTTTGCAAACTCGGAGCTTCTAATGATCTCTCGTCAATTTACATTATGCAAATATGCAAGCTTCTAAATCATCTCATCAGATACAATAGAAAGCTCAATCCAGTCCTATTTTTGAGATAAGTGGGTAGAACGAGCAATATAAAAATTAATTTCTAATTCGTTTATGTTTTATATTACAAGAAATGTCAAAGCACTGTTGCCGTCTGCCGAGCTGTTTGGAAAGTTGTCATGAAGGATGATATAGAATTGGCCAAACAGCTAATAGCTTCAAAATGTCTTGCGTTAGACGCCATATACTTGGACAACTCGATGGTGTCCACTTCTTTTTATCAGCAATAACTGCTGTTGCTGGTTAAAACAACGCCGCAGAGAGTATCGCATATCCTGCTGTGGCATATTATTGGCCTCACCAAGCTATTGTAGTTATTACCGTAGTTTGGTGAGGCCTGAATTATTTCGCCAGAACACCATGTCGGATGGTTCTGGTGGATCAAGTCGAATACGCGGGCGGAAGTGTAATTCGTGGTTTGGGGAAGACTCGGTCAAAATGTGGTGGATCCCCCAGGTCTTCCCAAACCAATACGCCCCTGTTAAGATTATTATATAACTAATCTAATCTAAGATTTTCATATAACTATAATCTAAGATTATTATATAACCAAGCTAATCTAATCTACGATTATTATATATCCAATGTAATCTAATCTAAGATTATTATATAACCAATCTTATTTAAGATTATTATATAACTAATCTAATCTAAACTAAGATTATATAACTAATCTAATCTAAGATTATTATATAACTAATCAAATCTAAGATTATTATATAACTAATCTAATCTAAGATTATTATATAACTAATCTAATCCAAGGTTATTATATAACTAATCTAATTTAAGATTATTATATAACTAATCTAATCTAAACTAAGATTATATAACTAATCTAATCTAAGATTATTATATAACTAATCTAATCTAAGATTATTATATAACTAATCTAATCTAATATTATTATATAACTAATCTAATCTAAGATTATTATATAACTAATCTAATCTAAGATTATTATATAACTAATCTAATCTAAGATTATTATATAACTAATCTAATCTAATATTATTATATAACTAATCTAATCTAAGATTATTATATAACTAATCTAATCTAAGATTATTATATAACTAATCTAATCTAATATTATTATATAACTAATCTAATCTAAGATTATTATATAACTAATCTAATCGAAGATTATTATATAACTAATCTAATCTAATATTATTATATGACTAATCTAATCTAAGATTATTATATAACTAATCTAATCGAAGATTATTATATAACTAATCTAAGATTATTATATAACTAATCTGACCTAAGATTATTATATAACTAATCTAATCTAATCTAAGATTATTATATAACTAATCTAATCTACGATTATTATATAACTAATCTAACCTAAGATTATTATATAACTAATCTAATCTAACCTATGATTAACTAATTTAATCTAAGATTATTATATAACCAATTTAATCTAATATTATTATATAACTAATCTAATCTAATCTAAGATTATTATATAACTAATCTAATCTAATCTAAGATTATTATATAACTAATCTAATCTACGATTATTATATAACTAATCTAACCTAAGATTATTATATAACTAATCTAACCTAAGATTATTATATAACTAATCTAATCTAACCTATGATTAACTAATTTAATCTAAGATTATTATATAACCAATTTAATCTAAGATTATTATATAACTAATCTAATCTAAGATTATAATATAACTAATCTAATCTAACCTAAGATTTTTATATAAATAATCTAACCTAATCTACTATATAAATAATCTAATCTAATCTACTATATAAATAATCTAATCTAATCTACTATATAAATGATATAATCTAATCTACTATATAAATATAATAATATAATGTAATCTACTATATAAATAATCTAATCTAATCTACTATATAAATAATATAATTTAATCTACTATATAAATAATCTAATCTAATCTACTATATAAATAATCTTAATCTAATCTACTATATAAAATAATCTAATCTAATCTACTATATAAATAATCTAATCTAACCTACTATATAAATAATCTAATCTAATCTACTATATAAATAATCTAATCTAATATACTATATACATAATCTAATCTACTATATAAATAATCTAATCTGCTATATAAATAATCTAATCTAATCTACTATATCAATAATCTAATCTACCATATAAATAATCTAATCTACCATATAAATAATCTAATCTACTATATAAATAATCTAATCTACTATATAAATAATCTAATCTACCATATAAATAATCTAATCTACTATATAAATAATCTAATCTACTATATAAATAATATAATGTAATCTACTATATAAATAATCTAATCTAATCTACTATATAAATAATATAATTTAATCTACTATATAAATAATATAATCTAATCTACTATATAAATAATCTAATCTAATCTACTATATAAATAATCTAATCTAATCTACTATATAAATAATCTAATCTAACCTACTATATAAATAATCTAATCTAATCTACTATATAAATAATCTAATCTAATATACTACTATATAAATAATCTAATCTGCTATATAAATAATCTAATCTAATCTACTATATCAATAATCTAATCTACCATATAAATAATCTAATCTACCATATAAATAATCTAATATAATCTACCATATAAATAATCTAATCTACCATATAAATAATCTAATCTACCATATAAATAATCTAATCTACTATATAAATAATCTAATCTACTATATAAATAATCTAATCTAATCTACCATATAAATAATCTAATCTACTATATAAATAATCTAATCTACTATATAAATAATCTAATCTACTATATAAATAATCTAATCTACTATATAAATGATCTAATCTACTATATAAATAATCCAATCTAATCTACTATATAAATAATCTAATCTACTATATAAATAATCTAATCTACTATATGAATAATCCAATCTAATCTACTATATAAATAATTTAATCTACTATATAAATAATTTAATCTACTATATAAATAATTTAATCTACTATATAAATTTAATCCACTATATAAATAATCTTATCTACTATATAAATATAATCTACTTTCTAATCTACTATATAAATCTAATCTACAAAATATATTGTGGCTTCTTTTTTCCGAGTCGAATCGCTTCCAAGGCTTGTGCGAGCAATGATTTCGCTGGGATTGCAGGGAGGTATAGGGATTGTGAAAAAAGGATTGATCGACGCTCTTGTTAATTTCTCTGGCTCGGCCAAAACAGCGTTGGAAGCTATTTGACTCGGGAAAAAGAAGCCACCGAGTTGCCTTCGGAGGAGTCTTGGGGTAATATACTTCTTTCAGGACCTCTCGATAGCCAATCGGGTCATGATATTAAATAATTGCATTTTATTTTCTGGCTTTTTTACGCTTGTGACGTCACATAAAATTTTCCAATTATCAGTAAGTTTCCCGCTAAATTGGCAACCAGCTCGCGCGCGGTCATAAGTATTCAAGGACCACATATCCTATTAAAAAATTGTTAATTGTACGAGCAATATCATGTATGATTACTTGTTTATTATAATATTATTAATTTGATCGGCCATTTTTTGTTTTGGGAAAATCATCAATTGTACTCCTCTCAACCAATCAGAATGCAACGTTTATATATTATGTCTGTGTTTCGTTCGTTCGCGAGAAATCAATAGTAAGCGACACTTTTGACGAACGCCACTAGTGCGAAAAATTGGGGGGGGGGGGGGGGCAGCCGCACCCTCCTCCCTCCCTCCCTCCTTCCTTGCAATGATATCGCGTGCAATAATAAGCCCAATGTATTTCAATTCAAAAAACTAAATTGCCTCGGATAAATAGCCCTCCGGAAAGTAAGCCCACCAAAAAATCCTTTGAAACAAATATAAGCCCAAAGATTATTTTTGGAAGTTTACGTGCAACAATGTCGGAAAAAATACCCACGAACATTAATTCCCGCGGGAGCAGTTAAAACACGTGACATTATGACTGATGCAATTTAATAGCAAATGTTCTCTGGAGACATCTCGTTTCAAATTACTGTAAGACGTTTTTATTTTTGTGGCGGGCCTTTCGAGAATATATATTTTGGTAAGTTTGAACATAAAAATATCTTTTTACATTAGTATACTTGCACTGAGATGAATTAATGTTCATTTCGCGAAATAGTTCAATGTCGTCTGACGTTTGTTAATTATAATGTTTCTTTCAAATATTTATTTGCCGGTTCACGGCGAGCGACATTATGATTTATATAAACATACTGATACTGATACTTGGTAAGCACGGTTCTGCACAAGATCAATACGAAAACAAAGCATAACTTCTCCTCTGGGACTTGCGAATACAAAACAACAAGCTGCTCTAATTGCCTTTGTGCCTTATGCTTACCCTTTCTCGATATATGAGCAACCGTAAATGTAAAATTATTATAACATCAAGTCAGTTTTAGTATTAGGATTAGGGTTAGCGATTATTTGAACAATTGAATTTCGATTTGGTGCTTGGACTATGAACACACCCATTTTCGTGTATTCAACAATGCACTCGAGTGCAATAAATGAAAAGAGAAGATCCTGATGACGACCCTATGTCGCAGGCTTCATTCTTTTAATGTTTTAATTGCCTCTTGTTTTGTATAATAATATGCTTATGTTGACGTGTGAACCAAGCTCTTAAATATCAGTTAACTCTCAACGTACAGCGATTTCAATCAACAATATTATTGTAATCGATCACTAATTGATACTTTTCACACTATGACGAAGGGTCTGATCGATCGTTTTAAACTTGAAGCTTAGCGAATAAATGCCATTTAGAATCAAAACTAAGACAAATCCAGTATATTTCGTATGATAAACGGAGCAATTGTAGAATACTCGTCCACTTTTGAACTTGCATTCAAAGAAATCGACCATTTAAAATCGTACAGTATGTTCTTGTTGTTTGTTATCAAATTGATCTGAAGATTATAAAGAACGTCAATTGTATATGGTGAATTTTCCACAAATCGCACTGATACTATAACCATCAGCATATGCGAAAATATATATTATATATATAGGAATTGTTTGTGTGCATATATCGGCATGATCACCGTGTAATGGTAAACAATATAATATTACTTATTGGATTCCTCTCAGCCCAATATTACAAAATATTTAAGTCGAGAATTCAATATTGGGCGAGACCGAAGGTCAAGCCTAATATTGCAATCGAGACTTAAATATTTTGTAATATTGGGCGAAGATGAATCCAATAAGTGTTTTATTATATCGAAACAAAATATCTTAACACAAAGATGTTTCTTCGCACGTAAACATAAGACTGTTCTTATGTTCTTCACTTTTTTTAATTTTATTTTTATTTTTAACCGTTGTATTATAATTATTTTGCATTTTTGCTTTAAAGTTAATAAACAAATAAACAATAAATAAACAGTCAAAAGACTCAAAAGGTTGCTGGTCATCAAAAAGAATAATAAAAAAACTCGGAAAAACACATCACGTTCTGCGAGAAGTACTTCAAACCAATGAAATTTCGATTTAGATAAAAGACACGCGAGTGACGTTGCTTTACACGTGAACAGCCTGTGTAAACAGTCCAAAGGTTACTGCCCAATACTTAGCTGTCCTACCCCACGTAAAATATTGGGCTGCCACGTGATGCTAATAGAGGACAATTGATTGGTGGATTCTGTGTGAGGGTATAATAATGGACAGATATATGGGCGACAGCTCACGGTGTACCGGAACACAGAATATTGCATCATTGAAATGTTGGGTTTAGAAGTAGGGTTAGTATTTCTTTATTTCAGGGTTAGGACTAGAGTTTTATTTGGGTTATGTTTACAGTTTTTTGGATCCTATTCTGCTTCTGAATCCTGAAAAAATAACTTTGATGAGGCGTATGACGTAGTCTGTGTTGTGAATGAGATGGTTTCTGAGCACCATTAACTTTTTTCATCAATCACTTAACATATGAAAGTGGATGGGTATAATATATTTTACAGTATAATTGTGTCTGATAAACATCATGGAACTTCTAACTCCAAAACAACTTAAACCAGAACCCTAAGCCCCTGCCTAATTCATTTTCTACTGTAACCCTAATTACCTCCTGCCTTTAACGCGCACAACCCCTTGTGATTTTCGGTTATATCGTTGCTCTGTGCACCAATTGAAGGCGATCAGGGCCGGGGGTTCGGAAAACACTTAAGGCGGGAGGTTAGGATTAGAAAAACACTTAAGGCGGGGGTTATAGGATTAGTGTTAGCACGTATAGGGTGTCTATTTTAATATAACATGAAGTTATATTTTACCAATTGGTACGCGAAACATGACGATACTACCTGATTTTCTCATCCGTAGTTCCCACCCATCCACTCCCCTATTTGACTCTCAAGGGATTTCAAATGACACATTCTATTGTTGGGAGTGCAAGAATTACCGGTAATACTGGACCTTAAGATCTACATGTATTATGGTAACCTAGCTAGGACGGCGATGGCAGTGAAAGCAATGTAAATTTTATAATTTGAATGAAACCATGGTCGTTTGACAAACATATTTGACACTACAGTACAGTAGAAGCTTGTTTTATGATCTTAATTATTACAAGTCAGTCTTAAGTAACAGCTGTGCATCTCTGTGAGTTTCGTCATCCTATAAAGATGTTAAAATGTTCTCAATGAAAATGTTCTCAGAACGAGGACAGTGTTGAGATTACTCTTTCAAATAAAAATTATTCATTCTTTTTGTTTTGCATATTAATTAGTGCTGCATGTGCTCCAGAGGCAGGAGCACTGCTGGAGCTCCAGCATTTGTTGTGCGGACGTCAGGCCGGAGTTGGGTTGTTTTTTTCCTGCTCTGGTTGGAAAATCAGAAAGACAAAAAATTAAATATGAAAATCTCGATGAAGCTTTGTTCACAAATAATGGCAACAATGCAATTTGCTGAGTGTGCATATGATCTCAAGTCGCAGGAGTCAAACTATATTTCAGCTACTGCAAATGGTCAAATTAACTCAGACAGCAAAGTTTATACTCAGGAATTATTGGACTATTCGGTATTGGTCCTGTAGTATATTTAGAATCAACCGTAGTAACAAATATAATAATAGATTTAATGATCAAACTCTAGTCTACATTACATACGCCTTCGTACTCGTGTCACAAGTGACTCGTGCTTGTCGTGGTGTAAACCTAGTTCCCTAACTTCCGGTGATGTCATCACTACATCTCCCTTTTACTTTAAAATAAAAGAATACTGTTCTAACATAATATAAACCGTTTATAAAAGTTCAAATAGGTTGACTTTGTTTTCAGCTGTTCGAGCAATGTTTCTGCAGTTCATATTTACATACATATATATATAGTACATACGAAGACTTCAACTTCTCTGATTTGGAATATTTATTTCTTCCCGGTAAAACTGAGGTCTGTTTCTAACCCTGGCTGGGTATCTCCTTCGCTCCTCGTTTTGTGGTTGTTCATACTGGTTTAGCAATGTTTCATCATCTGTTAAATCATCTCTTTCACTGTCATCACTTTCTGCTGCTAATTTGTCATCTTCCACTTCTCTCTTTGACAGGAACTTCTTGAAGTGAGATATATTTCTTGTGATGGTGTAATGATGCCTCTGTGCAGTTAATTTGGTACCTTTTACTTCGGTTACTATCAGAGGTTTCGGGTTAAAGGCTGAAGTAAACTTGTTTTTGCGTTCTTGCTTTACCAGAACCTTTATTCCAACAGATATATCCATCTTGCGTGCTCTTCTCTTAGTATCTGTGTATACCTGCGCTTTGGATTGTTTCTTTTTTGTATTCTCTCTTGCTTGCAAATGTAGATCTTTATAATCAACCTCCTCCTCTTTCACCAAAGATGGAATGTTGGTGTGAACTTCTCGGTTATACAATAATTGTGTTGGTGCAACACCGTGGTACTGTGGGGAGTGGTTCTGTAGGCCAAGAGAAAATCATACATTTCCTCTGTCCAATTCTTGCCTTCGAGTTTTGCTGCTTTGACTGCCTTGCCCAATGGCTTCATGAATGCTTCAGCTTCTCCATTGGCTTGTGGCCACAAATGTGCTATGTGGTGATGCGTTATTCCTCGGTTTTTCATGTAGTCAGCGATTTCTTGTCCCGCAAATGGTGGACCATTGTCTGAGTAGATTTCTTTTGGTAAACCGTGAGTAGCAAAAATTCTATCGAGGCGTTTCATTACAGTGGTTGCAGTTGTCGACTTCATGACTTCGACTTCTGGAAACTTCGAGTATGAATCTATTACCACTAGCAATGTTTCTCCACTGGGAAACGGTCCGCAGAAATCCATGTGGAGTCGTTCCCATGGCTTGGGAGACATTGGATTTTGTTGTAACGGTGGAGGTGGATCACCATGTCCAAGACTTTGACAAACATGACACTGTTTGACAAATTCCTCTGCTTCTCTATCAATTCTTGGCCACCAGACTTTGGTCCTGAGAGCCTGCTTTGTCTTCACAATTCCTTGGTGACTTTTGTGTGCATGATGTAATGTTTCCACACAAAGCTTTTGTGGCATAACAAGTTTAGTGCCTCGGAGCATTGAATTATTTTCAGTTACAGTTAACTCCTGTTGTACTGAATAAAAGTTGCTTTTCTTGTTCCAATTTCCCGACTGGATACTGTTTATCATTGCTTGTAATTCTGGATCCGCTTTCGTGGCTTCAATTATTGCTTCTATGGTCATGGCATTCGGTATTGCATGCTTTTCCATGAAATTGACATACTGGTCGGCCACATTACTGTATGATGTTGTCACTGTTGCTGGCAGTGGTTGTCTTGATAGAACATCTGCTGGATTGCCCTCGCCTTTTCGATGGTGGATATCAAAATCATACTGTTGTAGTCTCAATGCCCATATCTCAATCCGTGCTGGCGGCTTCGACTTAGAATTGTAGATCACTTCGAGTGCCTTGTGGTCTGTGGAGATTGTGAACTTTGTTACAATTAAGTACAAATGAAATCTTTCACACCCCCACACCACGGCTGGAGCCTCTCTTTCAGTTTGTGAATATCGGCGCTCTACTTCAGTGAGTGATTTGCTTGCATAGGCAACGTTGCAGGTGTTTCCTTCGTGATCAACATTGGATAATATTGCTAGCAAAGTTCGTTGCTGCGGATGGTAAAAATGCATGATACAATCCTTCTGTATTTCATCTTTGATGGCGTCGAATGCCTTTTGGTGCTCAGGTTTCCATTCATACTTCGTTTCAGTCGCGGTGAGTTGGCGCAGCGGTGCGCTCAACGTTGAGAAATTCTTTATAAACTTCGAACAATAGTTGGCAAGTCCTAAAAAGCTTCGGAGCTCTTTAGCGTTCTTTGGAGCGGTAAGTCTGTTTAATCGCGTCGACTTTTCTCGGGTCAGCTTTTATTCCTTCTGCGGTCAAAAGAAAACCATAGAACCACAGCTCACTCTGGTCAAACAAACACTTTGATGGATTGACAGTAAGCCCTTTTTCGTTTAGACGCGCAAAGAGTTGTTCTAGCCGCTGATTATGTTCCTCTTGATTTGTACCCCAGATAATTATATCGTCCGCGATGTTACGTATTCCGTCGATTCCACGAATCGCATTTTCGACTGCGTTTTGAAACACTTCGCTCGCCGAGTTGATTCCAAATGACAAACGTTTTGTAACGGAATAATCCTCGATGCGTCGTGAAGGTGGTAATCGATCTCGAATTCTTTTCAAGCGGTATTTGATGATATCCTGCTTTCAAGTCGATTTTGCTATATTTGACAGCTCCCGACATATTTTCCATCAATTCATCGACTGTGGGTATGGGGTGTCTTTCACGCTTTATAGCTGTGTTGGCCTGTCTGTAATCACCACAGACTCGTACTTCGGATGGATTGCGTGGTTTTGGTGCTACAACTAGACCGCTCACCCAATCGGTACTCCTCGTCGGATACAGGTTCGATAATGTCTTGCTTTAAGTAATCATCAAGCCATCCGTCAAGCTGTTTCCGTAGATGAAATGGAACACGCCTATATGTCTGCGCTACTGGTGGAACTTCGCGGTTCACGTGAAGTTTCTGTTCGTAATCCTTCAACATACCGATTCCTTCGAAAACTTTGGGATACCGACCTTTTAGCCATGTTGTTTGTCTATTGTTAGCTTCGATATCTTCGTTGTTGTTGTTATCTTTTGTGCGCGAGGTTTTTGACACCCCCAACGACGCCGACACTTTATTTCACACGCATTGTTATCAGACGTAAACAAGCTGAGGTTTCATAACTCAAAATCGAAGATGTTCCTTGTGTCGTCTTCGTAACGTAGAACATAACGGCTGTGATTCGGTGTTTGGATTCGATGAGAGTGCTGAATTTTCCTTGCAGTTCTACTGGTTCGTCAGCCCCATACGAAAAAATTCGTGTTTTGGTCTTTTGCAACGTACGGGATTCGCTTCTTGGATACACTGCAGAGATGCTCGTAGTCTTTGGCTGTCAGAATGTTCACTGTTGCACCAGTATCGACAAGAAATTCCACTTTCACTCCATCAATTCGTAGTTTGACGATTGGGGTTTGCTTCTGACGTTTCTTATTAAACACTGCGAATACGTTTACACTTTCACTGCTGCCGCTATCAGTATCGCTATTAGCCTGCGCAGCAGACGGAGCGAGGCGGGCGAGGAAGCAAGGCGGGCGGGCGAGGGGGAAAGACCGTCTGCCGGGTTTGGATAGCTTTTTGATATGTCGCCTCTTTTAATCAAATTATAAAAATAGCCAATAAGAAGAAGGAAAAATATATTAATTTGAAAACGTGTTAATTGGATTTAATAGTATATAATTAAAGTGTGACAGCGGCTATTATTCCTGCGATATTGTTTTGTATCTTTTGACTTATTTTGCTATCGAGAATGAGCAGCGACTATGAGTAAACGACGGAGAAAACAACCAGGATAAAACGCCAATTACCGACTACTGACACTGTGACTTCTCCTAATTCTTTCGCATTGTCGGCAATGAATGTTGAACACCTGGTCAACAAAAATACCATGCAAGTCAAAACTGTTGTTGTTTATCCAAACGGACGTGTAGAAACCCATCAATTAATGGTTTGACGACATTACGAAATCCTTGGTGATAAACGTATCTCAGAAGAAATGGAAAGCCGTAGCGAACATAATTTTCAAACATGTTGCAAAAAGAGTTATTTGATCCGTTGAAGAGAAGTGTCAGTGCTGTTTACATCGTTTGTTTACATTGCATTATATAAACATTGAACCACAGGTGGCCCAAGCTCATGCGCCAATGTGTGTTTATATTGGAATTTATTCGATTTGTCAAAATTAGAGGATATTTTCATCTATTATTTGCAGTTTATTGTTACAATATATAAATGAAATAATGTGTATTTATATCTACCATAAGGTGTATGTGTCTTTCATTGCAAGTTTGGTGAGATTTAGGACAGTTGCAGTGTAGCGGCTCTCTGCGGGTTGGGGCGGGCGAGTTGCAGTGCGACATGGCGACATTATTGCAAGTATAATCGTTTATAATGAATCAAACATTATACCTATGAATACTCAACAAAATAAACATTTATAAACCTTGTTGTTCCACTTACATGTTTATTGTGTCGTAATATTCTTCCTTGTGAAACTTGGCGCCATTCTGCCGCATTATAGTTCGAACCCGTTTGCTGTATACTAATAATAGAGGAAGGTAGGTAACTGCCGCTCTCCGATCGACACAAATTCACCACGATAATGGCCATAAAATCATTCCAAATGCGTCCATCGGCGCCAAACTTGGGCAGCACCATGTCAGATAGTTCCTTCAACTAACCAACGAACAAAATTTCCCCCTTTACACTCAACTTTTGAATAAAGCGAAGAAGTTTCAAACCACTTTCACGTCTGCATATGCCTGTGCCAGTTCGTCGCAACACCAACTGTCACGCGTGACGTATTTCCCGATTTATCCCGACTCTCCCCTCCAAGGCACGTAACAAAAAAAACTACTGTTGAATCAGGTTTTTGTTACGTGCCTTGGAGGGAGGGTCGGGATAAATCGGGAAATACGTCACGCAGGCATATGCAGACGTGAAAGTGGTTTGAAACTTCTTCGCTTTATTCAAAAGTTGAGTGTAAAGGCGGAAATTGTGTTCGTTGGTTAGTTGAAGGAACTATCTGACATGGTGCTGCCCAAGTTTTGGCGCTCGTGGTGAATTTGTGTCGATCGGAGAGCGGCAGTTACCTACCTTCGTCTATTTATTAGTATACCGCCAAGCGGGTCGAGCAACGGGTTTGAATTATAATGAACAGAATGGCGCCATGTTTCACAAGGACGAATATTACGACACAATAAACATGTAAGTGGAACAACAAGGTTTATAAATGTTTATTTTGTTGAGTATTCATAGGTATAATGTTTGATTATAAACGATTATATTTGCATTAATGTCGCCCATGCCGCCCCAAAACCGCAGAGAGCCTGCTCGCAGGCTACACTGCAACTGTCCTAAATCTCACCAAACTTGCAATGAAAGACACATACACCTTATGGTAGATATAAATACACATTATTTCATTTATATATTGTAACAATAAACTGCAAATAATAGATGAAAATATCCTCTAATTTTGACAAATCGAATAAATTCCAATATAAACACACATTGGCGCATGAGCTTGGGCCACCTGTGATTGAAACATGAAGTATTGCGGATTTTTTTCACACGCTTGAGCTTTTTCCGCCTAAAAAAGCGTGTTATAAGAAGTTGTTTGGTTCCTAAATGTGGATAATATATCAAACTACCACTCGTGCCTTCGCCACATTTAACGAATACTCGCTTTCGAACTGTCGCAAATCTATTCCGTTAAAGTTTGTTGACATGTGGGGTCCCCAACGTTTGAAATATACGTGGACTGCACCTAATAAGCAGAGCAATTCTACTGATCTGGAGTCCTTTTCGAACAGGTTATTTGTTTGTGAAGTTCGACTGTCATGTCCTTTGTGGATGTCCTGCCTTCTTGGCGCATGCGATGCGTCGTCATCCGATCCTGAAACGGTTTAGGAAATCAACGCAATTGCTTTGTCAACTGCCGCAGCAGCTCGGTGCAGAAATCAGAAGATGTCTGCAATTGCTTACCGCATTTCGGCAATTGCTTACCGCATTCAAGTGTACTTTCCGCACTACAATATATGAACTGCGGTGGAACATTGATAACTTCAGACACTGTTTCACCTGAAAGTTCCAATGCTGAACAATTCAAAGAAATAACTTCAGATATCTGATCTGATATTATACTTCTCAGAGGAGACACAACAAGAACACTGTTACGCACATCGATGCATTCGATGCTGTCATGCTGATCTTTTCGACAGTTCCTCTCGGGCCAGTAGAAACAACATAACCCAGTCGGTAAAACAGCCAAAACATCTTTTCCAAAAAGTAAATCTTTAATCGCGATCTCTTGCTATTCGCAGTTTGAACGTGAAGAAAGGTCGAAACCCCAAATAAAATAAATTAATAATAAACTATGATTGACATTCTTTTAATCCAATCATCATTTTCCCGTACGCTGGTGTACGGACGGTCTTTCCGCCTCACCCGCCTAGCCTCCTCGCCCGCCTCGCTCCCTCACTCCTCCTTGCAGGCGTTCCCCTCTCGGGTTTTCCGCCTTCCTTCAACCCCTCCCCCAACGTGACCGTCTGCTGCGCAGGCTATATCGCTATCAGAACTCTCTTCTTGTACTTGTTCTTGTCGTTTTGTTGATCGTTGCGTCGTATCTTTGCGTTTAAGAGCACGAACACGCGTCGTTTCAGCTTCTTCGTTTTCAGATTTCGTTTTCCATCCTTCTGCCTTGTCATTCGATCTGCACATTTTTGCAAAATGCCCGATTTTCTCGCTTGACCGGTGTAACAGGACCAGATGCCCCCCCCCCCCCCCCCCCCCCCCCTCTAGATTGCGCCCCCGGGCATCTGGTACTAGGACCAGATGCCAGATGCCCCCCTTTAGGACCAGATGCCCCCTTGCGAAATCGTTTGACGAACTTCGTAAAACCGACATCGTAAAGGACATTTGTAGTATAAGGGCAAACAGTTTCGAAACGAACGTTGAAACTTTTAAAGCGTTCAATATTGTGATACCATATAAGCCAGTGAAGTCAGCCGTAGCGTCATGACATGCATTGAAGGTGTCGCGGCATTCCGCGGTGAATAATTTATATTAGCATTCGCTTAGTTAAAAACTGACGAATTTATGACATGCGAATTCAACATTACAATTCTGCGCGTGCTCTCCGACTTTCATACTTCCCGGAAAATTATGTTTATTATATGTAAAATATTGTCAGACACAAAGCGTTACGGACTGAGAACTGTTTTTAACAAGAAAAGAAAAGAAACGAAGGCGGATTTTTCTATAAGTGATAGAAAAACAAAGTGCTATTGAAAATCGCGCTAGTTCATTGTCTATAACATGCATCATTGGCGCGATTACGTGTTTGGATATATTTGTAACTATTATGAGATTCAAATAGACTGAATATAAAAGCTAAGAAATTAGTTTATATATATAAACATGCAGACATAAAAACAGTTCTCAGTCGGTAACGCTTTGTGTCTGACAATATTTTACATATAATAAACATAATTTTCCGGGAAGTATGAATTGTGGAGAGCGCGCGCAGAATTGTAATGTTAAATTCGCATGTCGTAAATTCGTCAGTTTTTAACTAAGCGAATGCTAATATAAATTATTCACCGCGGAATGCCGCGACACTTTCAATGCATGCCATGACGCTACGGCTGACTTCACTGGCTTATGGTATCACAATACCACTGCTAAAATTATCATACACAAAGCTCTCGAATCCTTTCAAATCGTCTAAATGAAGTTCGTCAAACGATTTCGCAAGGGGGCATCTGGTCCTAAAGGGGGCATCTGGTCCTAGTACCAGATGCCCGGGGAGGCAATCTAGAGGGGGGCATCTGGTCCTGTTACACCGGCACCCTCACTTTACCTGCGGCTGGACACGGTTTATCAAAATGCGGATATTTCCCACCACAATTATAACAAACTTGTGCGGATTGTCGCTCGGGATTCTGACGACCTGCACGTTTGGTATTATACACCGTCTCATCTCGCTGATTTTTCTTTTCAAAATCATCCGTGTACTGGTTTGAAATCTCTAGCGCCCTTGCGTACTGTATTAACTCGTCTAATTTCGGATCGTCGCGGAATTCTTTTTTTCTTAACCGAGTAGACTTGCAGTGTTCGACGAGCTGCGTTTTGATCTCGTCATCAATATCTGTAAACTCGCAAGTTGATCCCAGGTGACGAAGTCTCGTGTAGAAAGTTGATCGATCGTTTCTTCGGGTCGCTGCTTCGCTTGGCGAAAAACATGTCTTTCGTAAATAATGTCTTTCTTTGGCGCAAAATAGGCTGTTAACTTTGCCGCGGCTGTTGCATAATCGTCTTCGTCACCTGTGTTCGGAAGGGTTGCGAAAATTGTCTCTACCTTTGGTCCGGCCAGGTATAACAATAATGCGCGTTGACGAGCTTTATCCTTGATGTCAAAACCAATAATATATCGTTGAAATCGTGTGAACCAATCCTTCCATCTCACGGCAAGCGAACTTGGATCAGAATGAGGGTCAAATTGCTGCATCGCCACAAAATGTAATCCTGCCATCTCCAGTTGTTTATCCTCGTCGCCAATGTAGTATATTTAGAATCAACCGTAGTAACAAATATAATAATAGATTTAATGATCAAACTCTAGTCTACATTACATACGCCTTCGTACTCGTGTCACAAGTGACTCGTGCTTGTCGTGGTGTAACCTAGTTCCCTAACTTCCGGTGATGTCATCACTGCAGGTTCAAGCCACAAAAAGAATATGCTTCAACGTGTCTAGCTCTCTCGTATCTTTCTTGGCCATATGTCCTCTGTCACTTCTTAACAATCTTTTCATTTATTTATTTATTTATTAAAAATTATTTTTACACGGTAGCCTATTCAGTGTTAACATTAAAACTATATACATCACTGATTTTAAAAGGGCCGTGCATAATACAAAACAATTAAACATTTAAAATACAATATACCATTATTAGTTATTTCAAGTCGCCTTTTAAAAGTATTAACTGATAGCTTATTGAAATCGTCAGTTATATCATGAGGTAATTCGTTCCACGATTTTGCCGCTCTATATGAAAAGCTTCTTTTTAGGAAATTAGTCCTTGGTTTTGGGAGTGCAAATTTAGTGTTATTACTTCTCAGACCGTAGTAATTGTTTTCACACTCAGTAAATAATTCGGTTAGATAACTCGGCGCTTGTCCGGTTATAGCTTTAAATGTCATAATTATTTCCCTCTTTTTTAAATCAACCTCAATTGGTAACCAATTGAGGTCTTGCAAAATTTGAGTGGAACGAATATCGTATGTGCTTGAAGTTATCACACGCGCAGCTCTCCTTTGTAGTTTTGATAGCTTATTAGTTATGGTACAAGATCCATCGTTCCAAATTGTCGAGCAATAGTTAAAGTGAGGCAAAACAAATGCATTGTACATATTTATCAATGTATGCCTAGGAACAAATGATCTTGCTCTTTTCAAGAGAGCAATATTGATTGAGATCTTTTTACATTGTGCATCGTTGTGTTTGTCCCACTTTAACTGCTCATCAAGAATCATGCCAAGTGACTTTTTATAGTAGACACGTTTGAGATGTCTACCTTCTAGTGTCAGTACTGGACTATTCTCGATTGAAGCAAGACGAGATCTCGAGCCAATAAGCATAAACTCGGTTTTCTTTTCATTTAAAGTAAGTTTATTAGCTGTTAGCCATTGGTGAACATTTCCAAGTTCTTCATTGAGTTTTGTTTCAATTTCGCTAGAATTTTGTCCTTCGCAGGTAAGATTTGTATCGTCGGCAAATAGTGTTGGTTTTGACACTTTTAAGCTATTTGGAAGGTCATTGATGTATAAAAGAAAAAGGATGGGGCCAAAGGATGAGGCCATTGACGAGGAATATTGTCTCAAAGAACCGCTGTACACTTCTTCCAGGCAATATTGGTCGTTTAGCATTCATTTAATTTAATTATAAGAAGTTTTAAAAACCCTTGGCAATTTACACTTGTATATATATTATATTGTTATTTGTAGTTTAGTAGCATGATTCTTATTTGGTTCTATAGTTTTCATCATTTGCATTTGCTTGAGTTGAGTTGCTTGACAGTTTTATGGATTTCACCACCCTCATACCCTGAGTGCAACTTCCCCAAAGACGCCTGCAGCGCACACAACTTTCACTGGGAGAAGACCCTGGGGACAAATTTGAGGTGAATAATATCCGGTTGGACTTTATTTCCAGCAAGCCGGAGCAGGATACCAGAGCTGTAAAGACAGTAAAGCGGCTGGAGTTTGCACATAACATAATTAAGATTATTTTGTTTGAATGATGTCCCCATCCAGGTTGCCTTCCCAGATCTTAAGGTCTTAATAGCAAATTACTCAGGGTCTATAAAACATTTGAATACTGTCTTGCAACGTCTTCTTGTTCCACATTGTTGACACGCTTGTTTTGGTTTTCGCGTGTGTATTTGGTTTTTGCACATGGCATATTTGGTTTTAGCGCGTGGTATTTGGTTTTCACGCGTCGTATTTGGTTTTTGCGCGTGGTATTTGTTTTCCTGCGTGGTATTTGGTTTTTGTGCATGGTGTTTGGTTAATTCACACGCGGTATTAGGTTTTCGCGCGTGGCATTAGGTTTTCGCGCGTGGCATTAGGTTTTCGCACATGGTATTTGATTTTCACGCATGGTATTTGGTTTTCGCACGTGGTATTTCTGGTATTTCGTGCTCCCTTGTGTTTTTCATGGTATTTCGTGCTCACTAGAATATACCCCGGCACAGCGGGGAATTCGAGATCGCTTGACAGTGGGGGTAATATAAATTGACTGGTACATGGTATATAATATTATCTCGCTGTCTGATTGGACAATTTACAGTTGAGGTATAATATAAGTAAATATTACAGCCATGCCACAGGGGGTACTTCTGCCTTGGAAAAGCTTAACCACTAAAAGTCTATAGGCCTGCCTATATGCATGTCTATAGGCAACCTATACGATCCTTTATAAAATAAGTCGTGTCTTATGCACGCTGTGATTGGTCAGTTACCATGTTTATATCAGGCTATATAACATGGATGGGTAATGCCATCGTGATACGCCATCAATTAGTCATCATACGCCATCAATTAACCATCAATTAGCCATCATACGCCATCAATTAGCCATCAATTAGCCATCATACAAATCAATTAGACATCACGGCGCCATCATACGCAGTAAGGAGAATTTACGTGTTGATAAAAAATATATTTCTACATTTTATTTGCTTTCTACGGGTTATTTTATAAAAGAAATAGAAAACATTTTTATCCGTGTTCCCATACGTTATATAAACACTCGTGGAAGTTTGGGAGAACTCGAAATCGCCTGGAAACACTCGCCCTACGGGCTCGTGTTCCCACTATGATTTCTCGTTCTCCCAAACTTCCACTCGTGTTTATATAACTGTATGTAAACACGGAAAATGTTTTCTATTTCTTAAATAGGCAACCTATAGGCTTCTATAGGCAATTGGAACATTTTCTATAGGCAACCTATAGAGACCCTATAGGTGCTTATAGGCGCTACTTAATAGGCAATGAGAACATTGCCTATAGGTGCCCTATAGGCGCTCATAGACTTTTTCTATAAGTATAGGTAATCATATGATAGTGAGTGCAATTAAGGATTTACACCACAAGTGATAATTCCTGACAAGGAAGGAAGTGTTGCTAAAGCTGAAGGTGTATGTGGGGCCTGTGTGAGGAGTGCTATGGTGTATGGAAGTGAGACGCGGGCCATGACTGTGGAGCTGAATAATACGGACTGGAGAGGACAGAGATGCGGATGGTGCGGTGGATGTGTGGCGTATCGCTGAGGGATAGAGTGTCTAGTGAGGAGCTGAGGGAAAGAATGGGTATTGAATCGGTGTCTGACGTTGTAAAGAGGAGCCGATTAAGGTGGCTGGGGACATGTGCTGCGGAAAGATGATGGCGACTGGGTGAAGAGGTGTATGTCGCTTGAGGTTGATGGTGCACGAGGAAGAGGAAGGCCAAGGATGACATGGAGCCAGGTAGTAGAGAGGGATATGAGAGAGTGGGCTGAAGAGGGAAGATGCACATGATCGTGGAAAGTGGAGGAAAGTGGAAACTGTCGTGGGGAACCACCGGCCAACCCCTGCGTAAGCGGGGAAAACGGCCGTAAAACGTTGTTGTTGTTGTTGTTGTTTGATATTTGAAAATTGTGCCAAAATTGCACGAGCCGGCAGGCGAGTGCAATTTGGCACAATTTTCAAATATCACGAGTAGTATAAATCCTTAATTGCACGAGCAAAATCATACGATTTCATCTTCTTCCAAGTCTTTAAAAACGTCTTGTTTCATTAGTTGACAACAAACATTTTCACTGTGGTATTCTTTGTACTCATTTCAAAATATTTACATGGAATTTTTAATTCATAGTGTACCACAAGTCGTTGGAAAAGTGAAAACTTTCCATTGCAGAATAGGCCACCATTTTGAATTTTATTGTCAAACTTGTTCCCAGTGTCTTCTCTCTTTTCATTTATTGCACTCGAGTGCAATAAATGATTTTATTGCACTTCTCTCAGCCAATCAGAATCCAGTAATTTTGTCATGTACAGTATATTAAATAAGCGACCTTATTCTTGCAACTAACATGGATTGACCAAGTGTTTTTTCTTCAATAATTTAAGAGCAACTGAACAAGTCCGTGCGTTTGTGTATCTTGAAATTTCAATGTATATATAAATACCATTTAATATACCACTGTTAAACTTTCTACCGTAGTCCGTTGTCTAAATCTTAAAGACCCTAATTTTGCTATGTGTATTATGGTAACATGGTCATTGGTCATCTCAGGAACAAATAAATGTCACACAACAATTTTGAAACCAACGTGTAAAAAGCATGTAAAAACGCAGTTCTGTGTGATAGCAATATTGGAGTTCACGTGTCGTGGGCCCCAATGTTTACTACACGTTCCTGAGATGACGTCAAGTCAGGTGCACGTAAGACTTGCCGAAATTTTTAGCAGGGGATTTGATCGTGTTTAAAGAGAGATACATGTACAGTATATTGGAAAAATTATTACTTGTACACTATATATTTAAAGTGGCACTACGATGAAAATTCACCCCTATTTCAGGGTCGAAAAACCTAAAAAATGGTATTTTGAAGTCAGTATTTTGAGCTCTGAAATCACTATTATTTAGGCCGCAATTTCAAAAGGTTAATATTGTTTGTGACGCCAGATTCTCAATGCTACACCTGAATTTCAGTCGAGGTTACTTGTTTTCTTATTTTCTTCAAGAAGTAGATGAAATGTTCAGCCTTTCAGACGAAGAATTTGAAAAAACGACCTTGATTTACTTGAGGAATTAGGCATATGGAGTCTTCGCGTTGAGAATCTGACGTCACTTCGTTACGCTGGTCAGGAACATGAACGATTAATGGCGGACATATAACATAATAACAACTCCAGATTCTGAGTCAGAAAAATAATACATGCCATCGTCGAATCGCAAAACGGTTTTCGACCGAGTAATATTCAGTAGCTTTGCTTTATAAATACGTAAAAATATCGATAGGTAAAAATTTGATCGTTAGTACCACTTTAAAACTAAGAACAATATGTGCTTCAATTCTTACTGTACTTTACATACAATATTGTCCACTGATAAACAAAATATCTCGTTTATAGTCAATATAGAATCTGTCACAACACCACAACCAGAAAGAGTACAGTAGTTGCTGGCTAAGATGTCGTCACAAATGACGTCAATGAAGGTACTAACTATTTCACGTACTAACAACTATAACGCAATTGGGCTCGCTCACACTAGCATTTTAATGATAATATTTATTCAGGTACCCACGTCGCCGAATTAAGTGTTTTTCAGTGGGGTCTGTAATACTTCACAAACTCACAAGATTACATTACATTACGTCACATTCACGTCATTACATTACATCACATCACATCACATTACTTTTTAAAATGCGATGTATATAATTAAATATTAACGATAATCACTGAGAGATGACGAATTGTTTTAGTATAATTTCTGAGTTTCAAAGAATTCTCATTGGCTGACTGGCCAGTAACTCTGACTGGACAGTAACTCACATTACTAGAAATCATACTTGAACTATAATATCCTCGCCCGCCTTTTCTACTAACCACTAACCCCCACCCCACCCCTAGAGTTTCGTTTCCCCATCCATGGTCCCGGCCAGTGATGTGTAAGTTCGTCGTACGTAGATTTTGAAACTATCTCGGCCAATATTTACTCGATTTCAATTCTGAAAACAGATTTGGAATTAGCTAGTCTAAATACATAACACACGTACCTATTACGTGCTAATGTACACACTGCTGTAGTGAATGTGGGAGAGCTTGGAGTAGACATACGATACATGGGCGACGCGATCGTCAAATCGAACCTGCAACCTTCTGATTGCCGGTGAGACGCTCTAACCATTGAGCTACCAAGACTCAGATGGAGAGTGAAGGTTACAATGATGTACTGATTCGATTGATATATGTACTGCCTATGCGGCAGTGATCACTATATATCGGTAAGGTTTGGATGTGCTAATGTTCACACTGCTGTAGTGTATGTGGGAGAGCTTGGAGTAGACAGACGATACATGGGCGATCGTCAAGCTCGTATCCTCAGAAAAATGATTCTGAGTCCCGGACAGGAATCGAACCTGTAACCTTCTGATTGCCGGTGATATATATATATATATATATATATATATATATTATATATATATATATATATATATATATATATATATATATATATATATATATATATATATATATATATATATAATATATATATATATATATACAGTGTATATATATATATATATATATATATATATATATATATATATATATATATATATATATATTATATATATATATATATATATATATATATATATATATATATATATATATATATATATATATATATATATATATATATATATATACAGTATATATGAATGGATTCTCCCGTCGTGAACGACGTATGAGTGTTTAGTAAATTGAAAGTAGTTATCTATGTCGGAAACGAATATGCTGGCTAGGCCCTGCCTTAGATCGAGCAGCAAAACCACATTCAGCGCAGATATTCTCATTACCAACAGGATTCACCTCACGTTGTTGTTTAGTATTTACACGTAAAGCATCACGATGTTCAACTCTGGTACGTTCAAAAACCTTTGTTTTTAAAAAACACTCCGTTCTCCATGCCTTCCTGTCCAATGCAAGATGTTCCCATCTACTAGGATTGATGTCCAAACGTTTAAGGTTATCCTTGACTTTGTCCTTGTATCGCAGGAGACGACGACCAACGCGACGCGGAGCATTTAAAATTTGACCGTAAAAAAGCTGTTTAGGGATTCTGTCATCTTCCATACGAACAACATGGCCGCACCATCTTAACTGTGCCTGAATAAGTAATGACTCTATGCCGAATATGTTACACCTAGAAAGAACCTCCGCGTTGCTTATTTTGTCTTGCCAAGATATTTTACATAGTTGCCTTAGACAGCGCATGTAGAAGCTATCAAGCTGAGCGATGTGTTTCCTGTAGAGGGTCCATGATTCAGCACCGTATAGGAGGGTGGTGAGTACAACAGCCTTGTAGATGTCAACCTTGGTTCTCAGAGATACATAATGAGAGCTCCATAATCTGTTGTAAAGGCTTCCGAAAGCAGAACTTGCCTTACCTATACGGGTCTCCACTTCTTTATCCATTTTTGCATCACTGGTGATAGTTGAGCCCAAATAAATGAAAGATTGGACTGTCTTTAATGCTTTTCCATCAGCAAACACCTTAGGAATGGATTCTGGTGGATGGTTTGGCCTAGGTTGAAAAAGTAGCTCAGTTTTTTTTATACTAATTGTGAGACCAAAAGCTTTGACTGCAGTCGAGAAGCTGTCCACGATGGTCTGGATATCTTCAATGGAATGAGATGCAAGAGCACAGTCATCAGCAAACAAAAGATCACGGATAAGTTGCTCTTTTAGAAAAGATTTTCCTTTGAATCGTTGTTGGTTGTGTATTCCACCTGATGTTCTAAATTGGATGTCAATACCCTCAGAAAGGTCCTTAAGCGCTATATCTAACATAAAAGCGAAATATAATGCAAAGAGGACAGGGGCAAGTACACAGCCTTGTTTTGTCCCATTACTGACGTCAAATTCATCAGACAATTCACCGTTTGAACGAACGCGTGCCTTCATCCCTTCATGAAGAGAGATGATCACATTCAGTATCTCACCAGGAATGCCAGCCTTCGTAAGAATCTTCCATAGGCCACCCCTTGAAACCGTATCAAAAGCTTTCGTCAGGTCAACAAACACTACATATAGTTCCTTGTCATGTTCTCGAGCTTTCGCCTGAAGTTGACGAAGGCTAAAGACCATATCCACAGTACCACGACCCGATCTAAATCCACACTGGCTTTTTAGGGTAAACAGAGCTCACTAGTTTGCTGCTGATACGATTTAGAATGACACGAGCTAGTATCTTTCCGGCAATCGATAAGAGAGATATACCCCTATGATTATCACACTCACACTTTCTTCCCTTATGTTTATAGAGATAGGTGATGATTGCGTCTTTGAACTGTTGAGGGACTGACCCTTGACTCCATATCAGATTTATCAGATCTGTTAACTTACTGATCAAAAGATTGCTGCCACATTTGAAAATTTCTGCGGGGATGCCATCCTCTCCAGGTGCTTTACCATTAGAGAGTTGCTTGATAGCAGACTTGACTTTCGAGAAGATGGATTTGCAGAGAGTTTATCTATGACAGTATATATATATATAGTATAGACAGTATATATATAGACAGTATATATGTATATATATATATATATATATATATATATATATATATATATATATATATATATATATATAATTATATATAATTATATATATATATATATTTATATAATTAATATATATATATATATATATATATATATATATATATATATATATATATATATATATATATATATATATATATATATTATATATATATATATATATATATATATATATATATATATATATATATATATATATATATATATATATATATATATATATATATATATATATATTTGTGAAAACCTACTCTGGCGAGCATAATGAACGCCCCGCCCCGCCTATTCCCCTTCCCGAAGTTCAAAGAGAGACTGGTGAAGAGTTCGGACAGCTATGAATTATGGGGCTGATTTTGAGGACAGAAATTACTAAAAATATTATCAACAAAAATATTGTCTTTTTAATTTATCAAAAATACCTTTACCAAATATATAATCACTCGAGAACTTTTAATATATTAAGCGTCCCCAAAATCAGCCCCATAACTCCTTGCAGCCCGAACTCTTCACCAGTCTCTCCGTGAACTTCTGAAAGGGAAGCAACAATATTTTAGCAATCAAAATCTATAACTTCTAGGACTTGTAGGTGATTAATAAAACTGTTTTTATAAGTTCTCGGTTAAAAACGTGAGTATATCAACTGAATATTAAATATAACTTAAAACAATAAGTTCTGAGTCGGTTTTCCAATTTGAACGAAACCGAAAAACCGATCTCTGGAAATAACATAATTTTTACCGGTTAACCAATTAACCGCCTCAGCTTAATTATAATCCATTTTCAGGAGTTTTGTCGCTGAATTTCGTCCCAATCAGTGACTGGTATTTCAGTGACTGGTATTTTGGCGCCTGTTTGCCTGTTTGCCTGTTTGCAATTATATTTATCTTATTTTATTTGGAGAGCTTTCATAAGTCTTTATTGACTGACAGGTATTTCAATGTAATTTTAACGTTATTTTCTATCGACAGCTTGACCAACTAGAATGTCCTGAAGATGTGAAGGCAGAAAGGACTGTAGAATGTCTTGAATGTGCCAAACGGAAGAAGGAAAAGCTAAAGTCGACGGAGGAAATTATTGAAAAGTTGAAGGAGGAAATTGAAAAGTTCAAGGAGGTAATTGAAAAGTTCAAGGAGGAAACTGAAAAGTTCAAGCAGGAGCTGAAGGCTAGAATGCTGCCAATGAGCACTGAAAAAGAGAAGCAAACCATTGAGAAAAAACCTTCCTCTTACGGTACTTTTCACAAGCAAACTGGACTTCAGGAGCAACCTGGAACGGTTAGTATTACAATTTATAAAATAACATTTTGAAAAGGTGTGTTCTGATTGGCTAAAAGCAATCTTTCCACTAAGAAACAGAAAACATTTTGCGTGTTTACATTACAGTTATAGAAACACGGGTAGAAGTTTGGGAACGCTATATTTCGAGTTCTCCCAACCTTTCACGAGGGTTTCTATAACTGTATATAAACACGGAAAGATGTTTTCTATTTCTTCTATAAAATAACACTGAGGAAATAAGTAATAAGACTCTTTTATTAAAATGATGAAAATATACATTCTCCTTACTCACGCTAGACAGCGTCGTCGGCTGCTCAAATGAACATAAACGCTCTTAACGGTGAAGAAAAGCATCCAATCTTCTTGGCTGTCACAGAACATATTTATCGACATTTTTAGCTGTTTGTGAGCAAAGGATCGTCTTACAGTCCATTTTATAAAAATGGCGGGAAAAATTCATGTTTTCCATCGAGTTATGGAGAGACGGCTTTCCGCCAATCAACGCGTGCGTTTTTAATTTGTTATTTTATAAAACTGTATAGAACACGGAAATTTTCCCGCCATTTTTGAATTCAAATGAAAGGTTGCTAAAAAGTTTAAAAATGTATAGTTTTGATCCTTTTTAGACATTATTCATGTGTATTTCTTGTCGTTCAATTGCTTTTGCTCGCATAATTCAGTCGCTTTGACAGCTAAGAGTGATTTTTTGCGTAAGGAAAGAGAATTTAAATTTCTCACTATTTTAACAAATGAACCTTTTATCTATTTACCCGGACTCTGTGCTAGATTGAATCTTAAATTCGGCACTGTTATTATTAATACTACCTGATGTAGCGCGAGTCTAGGTTTCGGCTTCATTATTATTATGGTAGTATTTTTGGGGTTCCACAATTCACAAATGGCAAAAATTGCGTAATAATATTTTCCGTCAGGCTTTGCGAACCTCGAGGCATGGGGGTATTATAGTGGCCGAAATCTGGTCTTCACTGCCACGCAAATTAACCAGAGAGTGCGCATGACTAGGTCTAAATTAATCCCACAAGCGTTGTATCTTTGGTTGATCTATAAGTTCAAACAATCTCATCCATGTGAAACCTAATTAGTCTTTACCATTTAAAACGAAGACGAGTGAAAGTTTTATATTTGAGAACCTTCTTTATATTAATAGAAAGCTGTTTTATTCTTGTTTAGCTAATGAAAACTAAGAGAAGCTTTTATAAAGCGGCGTGAATTTGAGTCATTTAGGCCCGTTTCAAACGTCGAACTTCTAATGTGCCGAATCTAATGTAAATAATCATGAACAAAGGGTTTTTCTAATTTCTCCGCCTACCCGTAGCGTATAGCGCGGAGGTTTACAATGGCCGCGTCTGTTTTCATCGTCGGTGTCAGAAACTAGCACGTACACGTGCACAATTTCCTGACATCAATAGACATTTAGGGACTTTATAGAGGGGTACTTGTGTTTTCTTGTGGATAATCAACATAATAAACTATCACCTGTTGGGAGAGTCAACCAATTAACCCCCATTTATTTTGCCACCTCGTGTATATTTCGTTTCCTGCAGGCGGGGTGAACGCCTGAGCAGGCGTCTTGTTTATATTAGATTCGGCACATGAAAAGTTCGACGTTTGAAACGGGCCTGGCTTTCGTGTTCAAATGATATAAACAACTTGATACAAGTTGTATCATACAACGTCAAAGTTCAACGGGTTTTTTAATACAACGGCAGTTATATTAGTTTTAGTCATTAAATCTTTCCTGTCCGGCCCAGTCAAAATGGGTCGTATAAAAGTCCCATGAAGCCAGGATCGAAAAACACGGCACACGGTAACGCAAGAATAAAAATTGAAAATCGACAAGCCCCAGGCACATGTACTGTGTTCCACTCACACGCCAAGTTTGATTTGATTTTCATTTTTGTGGCATTTTGAATTTCCATGATGCTACGCAGGCGTGCAAGATGTGCTTTTCTAGAAAAATGAACGTTTTTCAACCTAATTTATGATAATTAACGCTACTTTATATTAACATAATGTGTCTTGTTCGAGAAATTTAAAAGCATTAGAAAAGCCAGTTTATTGGTCTTTCAGAAAATCTATATAGCTTTCGCAGCAGTAATGGTTATTTCCAGAGATATCAATAGAACAAAGAAGTAATAAATTTTTTGATGTTTTTCAGTAATAAGCATCATAAAATAACATGTACACAACAAGCAATTTGATTGGTCAATACCCGTGCAGGATGAGAGTATCCTGCACGGGAATTTAGTAATTTACAGCAATTTAAGTGGCGTTTTCCATCTCATTCCGTTTATCGTTATAAGTTAAAACAAAACTCTCAAAAAAAAAACAGAATATAGTTTTTTGTATTGTGAGAAAACTATCACCGAGAAAACTGATCGTCTGATCCATTTTGTGTTCAATACTCAATAGCGAAGTTAAACAAAACAACGATGTTTGAAAAGGGCATGTTTTGAAGCAACAAACTCGCGATAATAATATACTGTTTAAATACCTTCTATTTTCTTGCCTGATGAACTCACTGGGAAAAGAACAATCTTTATTTATACGAAGTAAAATACCCAACAGCTCTCGACTTAAAATCCAAAATCTTCCAGTGAAATTGTGAAAAAGACAACGAAGACCTTTCCAGAGCGACAGTTGCTGCCCATAATATCTGTCTGTTCGCTTTGAAACAACAAGCCAAACCCTGAGACGGCTGATTCCAGTAATGATTAAGCTTTTGCCTAAAACTAGACATTTAATCTAATTTATTTCGCAAACGATCAGTCGGTGACCCCCGATTTTTTTTGCATTTAAACATACTACAGAATTTTTTTTTAATTTGCCTATTCATTAATTAAACTAAAAGAAATGTTTAAATGTAAAAAACAAATCGGGGGTAACCGACTCGTTTGCGAATAAATTATATTAAATGTTCATTTTCGGCCATTTTGAAACGTCACTGTTGTCATAGCAACAGATGAAACAACTTTAGCCATTAATAGTATTTGATGCCCTGAAAGTTATTCTATGCATAGCTTTTAGTTTCAATCTTTTCCGAAATATCCATGGGCACTTTTCGAGATTGAAATTTGCATTTTTGCCACCTTTCAAGAAACTGTAGGGAGCCACCTTAAATATCAATAAATATCTAAAACAAAGGATATCTGCACATTCAGGTTCCCTTCAACATGAATCGCAGTTTCCAGAGTCTGTACGAAAACCGAAGTCAAATACATCTCCGTGTATAACTCGTTTTCATTTTTTTTTTGACAGCGTTAAAAAACAGCGTGAATCAAACAAAAAAGAGAGATCGAAAATTTTGAAACCATTGTTGCAAACCTATATTGCCGCAGACAAAGAAAAGGCGGAGTTGAAAAAGGAAGTCGACAAGCTAACTAAACAAAACTTGAAGTTGGAAATGGAGAACGATTTTCTAAAACCGCTCAAAATGTTTCGCGATATGTTAACAAAATCAAATGTGTGGTTTAGTGAGGAAAAAACAAAGAGTGGAAGCAACGAAATCGTGGAGGGCAGTCCCTCCAGTTGTAGTATTTCGAAATCAACCCAAGGAACAGAAATGGTAAGTGTCATATTATACTAGAAGTACGTATACACAATAACCCCTCGCCCGCCTGTTTATATTAATTACAGTATTTCAAAGAATATAATATATGTTTCGCAATCAGAATTGTCTCCAGTACCCCTCCATCGCACGATCTTTGAATGTTATCTCGGTCAATTATTTATGTACTCGGTCAATATTAAATTGTACCGTTATCAATTCTGAAAACAAATTTGGAATTACGGAATCTAAATACATAACATTCGTGCTTAATTATATTACGCAAGCGTAATATACCCTAATTTGTATAAAAACCTGCTTGTGTACTTGGTCACATTACAAATCGCCATTTGTAATGTTTACGAGCTCTCTTTAATATAGCTTAAACGTCGCTTTATATAAGATTACAAGTTATGCTAATTAGTGTTATCAATTCAGCTACATATACTCATAAACATTACAATTGGCCGCTTCGTTTTGTCTGCCATGGCCCAAATATTGTCCCGATTCAAACAGATCACCCATAAGGACTTTTTACTTAAGGAGTAAAGTCATACCATTTTATATATTATAATATATATATTATATATATATATATATATATATATATATATATATATATATATATATATATATATATATATATATATATATATATATATATAAATAAATAGGTAAAATAATCCAAGCATGGATGATCTCCCAGAAGTAGAGTGCTCAATACAAGGTTGACGCCGTTTGTAGAGCGTGATATAGTGATATATTTAAAATTATTTAAAACATCTAGTCATAACACGGTGTTTCATGCTTAACGCAATCAAGACAATACCGCCTGACAATTAACACTTCCGCCTCACAAGTATATATATATATATATATATGTATATATATATATATATATATATATATATATATATATATATATATATATATATATATATATATATATATATATATATATATATATATATATATATATATATATATATATATATATATATATATATATATATATATATATATATATATATATATATATATATATGTATATATATATATATATATATATATATATGTATATGTATATATATATATATATATGTATATGTATATATATATATATATATATATGTGTGTGTGTGTGTGTGTGTGTGTGTGAAAAATTGACTGCCACAACCAGGAGTCGAATCCGAGGTCTCCGAATCAAGGTTCGATGCTCTAACCACTGAGCTATTGAGAAACGATCAGAACAGTCAAATATCATATACATATTTATAGATCGCCCCGACTCTCAAATCTCTAGCAATGAAAATTCAGTTACTATAACTATATTGTTTTGAATCTATAAAGACTAACCATTTACAACTTTTTCATATCTCACTTCACTCTTGAGATATTAAGATTTATTTTAATATGTAAATGATCATGTA